>VFSE01000142.1:0-37414 GCA_010157825.1 Vickermania ingenoplastis | reverse complement strand
CAAATCAAAGCATAACCACAGCAAATCACCCATCAACAGCTAAAATCCCCGTTCTCTAAGCATGCACATCAGTAAAGGCCCAAGCAATCTACCTATAACGCTCAACCTTCGGGCAAGCACCTCATAATCACTAGCTTAAAAGCACGTATATACCGCTATCGCTAAAAGTCAAATCCCGGCAAATACCAAACCGCAGATCACTCATATAAAAGTAAAAACTTAGGTATCTTGCTGCACAATGGAACGCCTACTATCCAAATGCCACCTCAACCGCAAGACACCGCTACCCCAAGACCACAACCATCAAGTACCACAAACATTAAGAACTAACGTAAATAAACAATCAGGCATCAATAACAGAAATAAGAATATCCACAGCATAAAGATCTAAAAGCCTCAACAACTGTGCAACACCTCCATACCCCAGCCCAACTAGCAAATAATACAACCTAGCTCAAACGCAAAACACTCTGCCTCAGCCATAACCTGAAGTGTTTCAACCACCACCTGGTTAGAACCTCCACCTACACAAATCTAAACAGCTACACCAGTAGTCACCCATGAATACAATCAACAATCCCCACACGCTAATCACGTTTAAACAAACCAAATAATGCCTCACCACCCACCCATCAGGCGCTGCTGTCACATAATTCACCACCCAACTCAGTTCAAACGTTTAGCGCGGCAACTAAATTACTTGCAAAGTTACACAATCAATTCAAAACACCACATAGCATAAACCTGCAGCCCAACCACAAATTACACACAACAATACCGTCAAACAAAATACTAGGCAAACTACAAATCACGTAATCGGTCAAACAACCACAAACCAAGTGCCCATGGCTACATGGAAACCTTAAATTACGATTCGAGCTCCAGCAAACAACATTGCATGACCAGAACTCTCGTAACGTAAACTCCTAGCACCCTAATTTCACGTAACACACATTACAAACCCCACCCGTTCCAGTTGCATCATCCAGCCAAGTCAGCCTATATTATACCAACCCTCCATTGGCTCTGCTCCCACACTATCCACAATTATCGTAAGTATCATTCCACAGATCACAACCTCAAAGTCATAAATCTGCACGTATACGTTTACTTAAATAGTAGCCATCATCAACCTCATAATCCCAACCTCAACGGAACACACACTCAACTAAAGTCCAAATCAAGAGTACCTATACAATAAAACTAACCATCTAAGGCGCAATCCCAAATATCGAAACTGGTCGAAATCACAAATACACTATAAAGCAATATACGCTGCAAAGCATCCAAGGCGGAATCACAGCACACACTCAAATCCCACACCCATCTAAAGAACCCGCAACACTAAAATGGTGCAACATCCCAAAACCCAAGCCACCCTCATCAACGAACTTCTAAGCACAAAACCAACCCACCCTCCAAAATCCAAGTATCAAAACCTTATACATACCATCTCCCTGAACTTGAGCATCGTAAATCGCAGCCCAGTGTCGCATCATCCACATGACCCCAAAAGCCCACGAAATTAGCGCGCCATGTCAGAACAGCCCTGAAGCACATGTCACACCACACCACAGCATCCATAAATCGTACAACTGCAGCCAGCACACCTCCACCAACCTCAAAACTTGGGCGTACACATCAAAACCACCCACAAGTCCCCGAATACTACAAACATCTACCCAAACTCCTTATATTATATCAACCCTCCACCGAGCGGTTTCAGCAAGGCACCCGTAAATACCGCAAATACCAAACCCCACAGCACAGGCTCTAAAGCCACAAAACCGCGCGTGCACGCCTGATCCAAATAGCAGCCGGAAGTAAAACATAAACAGACACAAACCACAAAGAATACGTCCACCTAAAGGCCAAATTTAGCGTAAAATAGGTAAAATCCTAAACTCAAATCCCCACCATACCAAACAACTAACCGCAACAAGCTCACTACATACCCTCAAAACAGCACATGCACCCAAAATAACAAGGCTAACCGCAGCCGAAATAGGCTATACCCGGACGCAAAACCTGGCAGCCCGCCACAGCGTCTCACCCGAAGCAAAGTTCAGTGCACCCCACAAAATTCTAAGCGCAAGTGCCAGCACCACCCAAAATCCAAGTAGCAAACCTTCCCCAAAAGATTCTAGCTGTATAACACCAAACCATCCTAAAATATCGTACCTGACACACACTAAAACCCCGAAGCCGCGCCAAAGTGCCCAACACAGCACCAAAACCCGTTCCAACCCCTGCCTCCAGCGAACCCTGCAATCGCTCACTACAAGTGGTGCATTAAACCCAAAACATGGAAGTACACGTCTTACGCAGTCACAAATCGTAGAATGTCAGTCCTCTCTGCATGAATCCTTATATTATATCAACCCTCCAGGTGACAGTTTCGACGCGGCAGGTACCAGTCTCAGTGGTCAAAACACCAACACTCCAAACCCACAACAAAGAGCCGCTGCAACAGCCCTATGGGAAGCAGAAACCCTAAGCGTAACACCCATCACGCCCGTAAGCAAAACCTTGTGTCATATCAGAATATACACCAACTAAACCAAGCAGAAAACACACAAAATTGCGCACTCGAAACCAACTCTCCAGCAAACACTCAACACCACATAACCACAAGTAAGTAAAACGCACCACAAACCACAAAATCCAATGTTAAAATGCATAGCAACCCACAAGCAACCCGGCCTGCGCGTTAACAAAACATGCACCTTGCATTCACAGATATAAGCAAAATATTAAAATCCCCAACGGAAATTACCTCCCAGTAAGCAAGCCTCCGAGCAGCACACAACTAATGCAAATCCAGCTACAACAAAGTGAAGAGGCATACAAGCAACAACTCAATGCATGGCATAACAACTACGTCAAACAAAGTCGTCAACACACATAATACAAATCACCAATTTAAAAACCACCAATCATCAGCGATCAACTTGAAAACACCCAAAAGCCCTAAACTACAGCAAGCCCTGCAGACATTTAAATGCAATAAAATCTACCAACCCAAACGCCAACCAACAAGCGCTCTATGCCAAAAACCAACGTCAACAACAGCCAACGCATGCACCAAGTAACAAAATCAGTCCTCAGTACCCCACTAATAAAGAAGGGTCCCATCGCAGGTACACAGAATACAACACGTACGAATTCCGTGTTTAGTCCAAAATAGTGCCCTCGAATGCACAATAACTGATCGTCCAGTGCGGACAACTGGCAAGGTAACCTCTAGTAACCGGTAACCACCCCAAAAGCAATCCATCTAAAATACACCACCCCCAAAAAAGCAACGCTGTGCCCAACTAGCACTGCCAAGCTTCAAAAGCAGCAACTAACACTCCGCGTTAAGCCAAGTAAACACCGCCGAAAGCAACCCCTGCCACAACAAACACGTTGCAGTGTCAACTACAAAATCCACCAAACATACAGCTATGCAAACTACCACTCCACGATAAACAACCAGAAACCTGCTAATTCATCGTAGCAGGAAACCCTCCAAATCATTCGCCAACCAGCATAAATCGCAACAAACACACGAAACACATAATTATCAAACACAAAGTGGTATCCACGCAATTAAAACCAACAAAGGTTAAAAGCTTTTCTATTCAAAGCCACTAAATAATTTCGAGGCACCCTCTACGAGCAATAACACCCGTTAAATTAAAATCATAACAAAACTACAGCTGAACAATCCAAATCAACAAACCCAAACCTACTAAAGAGGAACAATAGCATAAACTGCAAATCACTACGCAAACATAAAAGCAACCAATACCACCTACAGTCACAAAAACGTGTCAATCATAACGAATCCACGCAAACATAACTAGTACCAATTTACAAACCATGCCAAGTATTCGAGCTATAATAACCACACACGCAAAATCACGTCCAAAAGCTAATGCTCCCCCACATGATATCCAGTCCTAACCACAATCACTAACACTATCAATGTCTCATCTAACCACGCCTAAACAATCTTATACACATATAAAGCTTAAAATAACGAAACACAAACTGCACCGTACCCTGTGGCAAACCAGTATTCAATGAGCACACTAAAGCAATCAAATTGTATTAATCAACGCTATCGGTTACCAATGTACCCTCCCAATTATCATTACTAGGTGCAAATTTAAATTACAGTAGTATAAAGCAACAACAAACCTAAGAATAGAAAAGCCCACTGGTAATACCATAACAATAAACCATTTGTAAAGCCTCAGTCAGCACCCCGAAATCAAAGTATACCACTACCAGTTAAAAAGGCATCAAAATAGCCTTTACCAAGTCATCAGCTGTCCAAAACAACACCCCAAACCACCCAAAATACCCGCCTTGCAAGCACAACACAAAGACTGCAAAGTAACTAAAAGTACAATATAAAAACTAATGTCACCAAACCCGTAACAGAAGCGCAGCACCGCAAACATCAACCTACAAACAAGTAAGCATAGCACAAACTAACTCACGTAAACCATGTACAACTTCCAAGCTAACAACATCAAAACCCACAACAAGATCATTAATAAAACAAACCTGCATAGACCACAATTTCAAAGCTTAAAACATTAAACACCGCAAACCACAGCCAAGCAACACCCGAACACTCAAACCAAGCTTGTTAGACCCTGCTAGCGGCAACTTCATTCTACAAAAGGAAACCTCAAGTCACCTCCTACAAACAGGTCTAACATGTCGGTCAACCCACCAGTATTCCAACACGTAACCCACACAATCAGTCAACAGGTTCTAGCGAACCGACACAACTTCGCGCACACCCCACACCAAAGAATCTAACCAGGAATATCAAATAGCGAAACAAGCAACAAAGTCACAACAACCCCGCAACAACTCTAAAGTAAACACTACACATTAATAGTATAGTAACAACCGTAATCTTATTAAAGGACAGCCTATAACAGCACACCACCCAAAAAACAATAGTCATAATGTACGAAAATAACTACACTTTAGAAACCAAAGTAATCGAAATAGGATCAACCTGCAGAACGTAATACTACATTCTACACAATAAGCAAACAAATAACGAAACCCACACAAGTCTATAAAGCAACAAACTCATACCTACAGCAAAGACAACCAAATCCAAACACCAAACCATATACGCACAACAAAAACGCGTGCGCAAGTAAACACAAAATCCGAGGCGCAAGCACGCAACTCACCACAAAGCATCTACAACGCACACAATACATCATCAAACACGCAATCTAATGGCACTAAGTCGCGTCTCAAAGCTTCAACCATTATCTAACAATGGCAATCTAAAATCCATTCACACAAGAAACATCGTTCAAACCTTACAGGCGGAAAGCACTCATCCACCACAAACAAACATCATCCACAACGAAACCTTTAACAGCACAACAAAATCACAGCAAGCATCCGTACCAGGCAATAAATACAAAGTACGCAACCAAAAACAGCAAACCCTCTACAAGACAAGCCTCAAAGAGTCATTGTACAACACAGTCACAGCAACCAAAATCACAAGACTGTTGTCATACTCAAAGCAGTGCAACTCAAAGTAATTGCAAGCTGGCAGCACATACAAGCGCACCAACAATCCAAGTCAAACGCTACCAATAACCCGTAAACCAAAGCAATTCAGGCATCTAAACTAAATAAGCAGAAATAATCATAATGGCATAAGCACAACAGCACACAACCACATCGTCTTTAACCTGTACCGAACCCGTAAATCTACAGTCACAAGACTACAAAGAATAACTCAAACATATCATAATTATGTTACTATAAAAATCGTAAGTATGTAAACGCAAATCGAAACTAACCACTCGTATGTATAACCTATCAGTCATACACAACCAAAGTAACATCTGAGCAGAACTAAAAATCACGTTAACTAACCACTCCATTGCCAAAGTACACCAATATGAATGTATCAATACAGTACGCCTGCAGGCCTGCAAACAAAACATATGCACGCAACACGATACCCAAACCAAGCTCCAACACAAGCCACTTATAATAAAATAAATTCTAGCAATCAATCACAGACAAGCAGTTGGTCAATCGAACAACGAAAGTATAACACAACCACAAATCCCAAAACAATACAAATGTCGGCCACCATAATGTGTCCAACCAACTAAAAATCAATATCCGTTATATGCAAACCTGCACACTCAACCACTAACTTATAACCCACCCCACGCTCTACCACCAAACCTACACGTACCACATAACAAACCACCACCTACATAGTCAGCAAGAAAAAAGCACATAATACCCTGAAATAACGCAAGCGTAAACTAGCAAAACATCACGCAACTTACAGGAAAACTAACTTAGCAAACCATAACACCAATGCAAACCAATTTTAAACACTATCCGTAACCCGAAACCTCAAAACTTAATAATACACATCACCTACTATAATCCAACAGTTAACATCAATCAACACCTATACAACGATTATTTATAAAAGCGTAAAGCAATTTAAACACAATACCACAGGCACCAATCAAATGCTCAAGCAGTAATAAAGTCAGTAATCCCAGACAACTCATAACCAACCCTCAAACCAAACCAGTCGCAAGCAACGTCTAACACATTAAGCGCGGAACGTTCCCAACAATATACTATAAGGCACCACAATGCAATCACACGCAAGCAGTAACATCCTAAGCAATCAAATTTGTACAACAAATCTCAACACTTTCAACCACAACAATCGTTAACAGCAATAATACACATACAACTTCTATAAACAAACCATAAAAGTCTATACAAACAGCACATACAATCCGGATTCCCAACGCATCCCACCACGTTATATGCCCAAATACACAAACAACAGCAGCTTCCCTCACGTGCTTAAGGCTTAGCAATTCATACCAGACGTTACGTATACAAGTCATACAAAACAGAACAAACGGTCACTTCTAAGAATACATCAAACATATCAAATCAAAATTCACAATTAAGTAATAGCGCAAACGTGTAATATATGAAAAAACTATTACAAATGGAGTAAATATAAATAACATGCATTGTAAACTACAACACTACAAAGCAAAGTTCAAAATACAAAACACCTTTATAAACAATACAGTACGCCTACATGTAAACCTTAAATAAAGCAACCTAACCATCTAAACTACACGCAGCAAACAACGTATCAAATTTCAACACTATACATCAACTAAGCATCAAACCCATAGCAATATACAACAACAGTCCCGAAGCAGAAAGAAGCTATAAACTACACAAAATCAGTCACCCTGTAAGCTCAGCACCCACGCATCACTCAGGTGCCCTGCGTCGCAATATAAACCACAAAATATGCACCCAAAATCGCAGTGCCTAGCAAAAGCTACGCCGAACAGCCTTACCACAGTGAGTATAAATAATGCAACCTAACAGCCGTTAACAACAAAACTTGCGCACATACTATCTTCAAAATATTGCGCATCACCAACTGCACACCAAGTAGCACTAAGCAACCCTGCAAAGCTAACTGTAAACTTGTACCCCAGCGAGTCAACAACAGCCTGCAAAATGTGGTATCTGCAAACAATATACTAGTTAATTCACATCAAACCTGAATCCCAAATGCAACGTAAACAGAAACCAATGTCTATGTCTACACAAATACAATCCACAAGCACAGCAGCATAAACTCTGGACTCACCCACAGTAAAGGTATGCAATCAATCTAAATCACATTCCCATCGTAACCCAAATCGTAATGCGTTAACAGTACAAACATACCATATAGCAATCAACATATCGCACGCGAAAACACAGTAATCACACTCTAAACAACAAGCGAAACATCATAACGAATATAAAACATATACCCAATCGTAATAACAAATAAAAAACTGAAGCACAAAAGGACTATTACACTATAAACTGTATCATACTATATTATAAATTTAAAACCACAAAACACCGATTACACCCAAACTCAATCATTTTCAAAATACCACGGTAAACAAAGTAAAACCTTACACAACAACTACCCAACTCACGCATAAATACGCAACGTATAACACCTGCACATAACTACCGTAAAATCACAACACTCCATAACCACTAAAAGTCTACGTCAGCAGCCACAAATGCAACCCTCATAAATCGTTAAACACATAATCCGGGCAGCTTCATCGTGTACACCAACCACAATCCAAAGACCCAACACACTCTGTGAGCATACGTAAATCGAAATATCAAGCCAACACTTGTCCTTGCCTAGTAAAGTTTATACGTACATAAGTAACGTAAATACAAATCAGTGACTCAAAGCAACCGGCTAAGTAAACACACAAATACCTGAACCCAAATACGTCCACTGCACAAGAAAATAGCGCTCCACACCCTGTAATAGGAAACTCAGAACAACAGCCTAGATCAAATCATCCAGACAAGCAAGGTCATACGGTCCAATAACCATAAACGTCCAACCGCAAGCAATCACCTACATCAAAGCATCTCAGGAAATACATCTAAACAGTAAAACACCAAACAACATACCACGCTACGCAACAAACCTAAAGCTTTAACATAGTACATTCCAACAAAGCATATCAACTGTACCAATATATTCAACCAAAGTCCGCAAACAGCGATACAACTAAAGGCTACCAATCCACATGGGGAATCCATGTAGCCACATCAGCAACGTTGCACGCGTTTGCACAACAAATCTATCGGTACAACTGTCCATTCACCCAACGCAGTCAAAAAGCACATACATAACTCGCAAAACTCAGCACAACAAAATTCAAGTTTCACGTGTCACTCACCTTCCAACGCAACTGTCATTACCAACCAATTTCAAACAACTCGACAACTATTAGTACTAAAGGTTATCAAAACCACTTCCCACAATCACTAATTACAGCACTCCGCGTAATCAGCACCATAGCAACTACCTCAAAGTATCGCTAGGTGTTAATCACAACCTCACCACGCGTACAAGCTATACAACCAATCCAAAAGTACGCAATGTAGTGTCAACATGCAAATTTGTTAGCGAATAAAATAGTGTTAACTCAAATATCACCATCACCATGCCACCAACAAGCGACTCTAAATAATGCAAATACCACTACCGCACCATAAAATCCAATCTATGTGAAACCCATAAACAAGGTTACACCCGGTTAACAGCTTCAAACTAATTAATATGAAGTGTCCACAAAGCAATCGTAGCATTTGCCACCTACCAAACACGAAACACTAAAACTAGCTATACACAGGCACTGCACCCGTTGTACAACCGTCAAAATTCTTCAGCACACAAACTCCCACAATCATAGTGCCCAAGCTCCCACACAATCACGCAAACTTATTGACCAACTCAGGCGTAACCGTAAACTTCCAAATAAAACATACATATTCACAAGGAATCAACAAGTAACACAAACTCTAACAAACTTAGTAATCATAGTAAATTACCGCAACACAGGCATAGCAAATCCCAACATGCAATCGATCTACGTAGACCGCAAACCCACACAAACACTCATAAAGTGCACATCACAAGCACGTAAATTACACAACTCACAAGCTAACACATGGCACTCAAAACCCAATCTCTACCCCAACTCAAAACCAGCTAAACAACCCCAATGTAACACAACTACAATCACCATTTCCAACCGGAATGCACTCAATACAACCAAACAAACCACAACAACGTGATGCAACACAACTTAACCACTAAGTCTATAAAACAAACCAACCGCGCCTCGCACTATCAAACCCATCTACACAGGCAATCCACAACGCAAATATAACAAACCCGTAATCTTAATACCAGTCATGCAAACACCATCAAACAGGTCACAAACCTAGGCACATATAAGCTGCCTACAGATAAATACTAAGTATAAAGTGGCAGTGCGAAAGTACGTCTCACAACGTATACGAAATCTAATCGCTAAATACAACAATATCCATAACTACAAGTTATCGCACACGTAAAACTCGCAAACTACACAAGTGCACTGCTGTCCAAGTTCCTCGTCAAACATCAACAACTAAACACTAATGCGCATAAAAGGCATCAGCAACAAATTTATAATCCCAAAACCAAAATAACTCACCTCCACCCAACCAGCAATAAAGTTATACATTTGCGATTCGCACACAAACTGTAACTAACTATGGCTTAAACTATGGCTACCCGCATATGGAAATCACTAAGTTCAAAGGTGCACGAAACCTAAAATATATTAGGCACTCCCATCGCACAGTTTCATGGCGACATCTGGCCTCGACAGAGTGATCCTCAAATTTCCAAGTACCTACCATCCTGTATCTCATACACATACTTAAAACCACCCCGTAAACATACAACATTCTCAATAATATAAATGCCATCATAACTCATAGCAAACAATAACAAATGTGCGCATAAAAATAACAAGAAAGTCTAAGTCTAATATCCATTAATCGTAAATAACAACGGTCACAATTTCATAATCAACAACCTATCCCAAAAGCACTTACCAACCGCCCACTCCAACCATTACAAGATCAGGCTCAAAAGCACAAACTCCAAACATCCAGCAATAAAATACACTAATTCACAGTACCAACAAAAGAACAAAAGTAATCTGGTACACGCAAATAAAATATGTGAACAGTAACACCTCTCCCGTCACCGGAAATTAACCATTACCCAAGTACCCGCAAATGAAACTACACTAATGCAACTACCACCTACCGTCCAAGAAAGTCAATCAATTCAACACGCATCCAAATTGCTCAACAACCTAAACCTAAATAAAGTCAAACAACACTCAGCAACAAATACTTACAGCTACAACACATTTAATACCAAATGTGTCCTACCACTTAAATACCGCATCACTCATATAGAATAAATAACAGTATCACTGCCAGTACCTATACAATACGTGTAACCACTAAACAAACCACTCATGCCTCCAATCTTAATCGAGTCCACCCACCAAAAGCAACCCTATCCCACATTGCATTACCACTTCAGTTTCTGCAAACACAAAGTCTAATAACACTACAACACTGTGCAATCATAATGCCCTGCCCAACTTTCATTATGGCTGCAACGCCTTAAGCTCAAATCATAAAAGAAACCATCAGTAAGCGTAAACAAGCGAAATCACAGTAACCAAATTACAAACCATCGTCCACACAAGCTCTATCGCGACAACAAACCTGCAGTCAAACATAGAAATGCAATACCCCACCAGTCCATGAATTCAATCCCAATACAAAGTCCAAATTCAATCATACCCATAAAACCTGCATATTAACGATAACACCTGCGAAACACACTTTACAAAGCACCAAAAACATCGTTCAACTGTACCCCAAACCGAATTCAGAAATAGACAGCATAAGCACCAATACAACCAGTACATAAGTCACAAGGCAACCATAAACATCTGGCCCAAACGCCTGCACACAACAATTAAGCCGGCAAAATCCCACACAACCCAGTTTCATAGAACATGTAGTGCATGTCTTAACCAAATATACAGCGCCATAGCAGCTCAGTTAGCCCTGAACCACATCCCAAAAGTCCCCGTACCTAAGAATCAAATTAAACCCGTATTACCGACACAAAACATCACAACCTTGCCCAGCAAAATCTCCTACAAAATACCCACTAACAAGTAAAGCAGTAGCAAAATCTAAAAGCGTAACACCACACTAGGAAACGTAACTATCCCGCAAACACAAAACTCACAAACCTGCATTTCTCAGCATTATGGGAAACCACAAAATTCATGGAAATTCCCCCTACATATACCATATCAGCAAAACCCCTTTCATCTCGAGGCAATTCCGCCTACCAACGAATACCTAGCGGCAATCCTGGGTTACTCAGCATCGTAGATAAGTAGAAACACCTCAACACATTCAAATCCCACACCACACTCACCAAAATCCACTATATGCCCACGCCAAACGCAAGCTAAATAGAAGCCTTCCCACCCCACAAATGAAACAAACCCCCACCAACCTACCATGACCAACCAGGTCTGCCATCCCCCATAGCACCCAACATAAGAAACCCACAACTCGTACCACCGTATGCCACCCACAAGCAACTCCAAACTTGCACAACCTTAATTCGCGACCTCACACCTAGCTATATTATATCAACCCTCCACCAAACCACCGACCCGCAGCTTCCCAAGAAACTCACATACAAAACCTATAATTCCACGTTTGCCAGCCACCACCACAATACCAGCACACAAGCACACCAAGGTACCCCTGCATATCCCGTCCCCAGAATCAAATGACAAAATCACCAGTCATACACTAGCAACTATGGTAGTACACGCCCAAACCCAAAATACTAACTGTACAGGACCCAAAAGTCGCAATGCCATGGAAACCCACCGCAAATCTGCAACCTATTCGGCAACATAATTGAAAGTCGCAGCTGTGTATGGTTATCAACCCGTAAAAGCGGCCCACATGCGGTTCCCCGCAACAAAAAGATCGCACCACGCGTGCACCCAAAATCCAACTCCTGTCGCACTAAAATGCAAAGCCTGCACACCTACGAACCAGGTCAGAAACACCACAAATGCACCAAAAGCCAAAATAACGTAAACAACAAACTACCCGTGTCGACCAATCTCCCGGTACCCCACCCTCAGGAATCACACCATCCCACGCAAACACAAGGCATAAAACACATACCCCAAAAGTAGCCTTAAAGTTGTCACCCCACAATCAGCGCGTACATAGCTATATTATATCAACCCTCCATCAAACCACCGACCCGCAGCTTCCCAAGAAACTCACATACAAAACCTATAATTCCACGTTTGCCAGCCACCACCGCAATACCAGCACACAAGCACACCAAGGTACCCCTGCATATCCCGTTCCCAGAATCAGATGACAAAATCACCAGTCATACACTAGCAACTATGGTAGTACACGCCCAAACCCAAAATACTAACTGTACAGGACCCAAAAGTCGCAATGCCATGGAAACCCACCGCAAATCTGCAACCTATTCGGCAACATAATTGAAAGTCGCAGCTGTGTATGGCTATCAACCCGTAAAAGTGGCCCGCATGCGGCCCGCAACAAAAAGATCACACCACGCGTGCACCCAAAATCCAACTCCTGTCGCACTAAAATGCAAAGCCTGCACACCCTACGAACCAGGTCAGAAACACCACAAATGCACCAAAAGCCAAAATAACGTAAACAACAAACTACCCGTGTCGACCAATCTCCCGGTACCCCGCCCTCAGGAATCACACCATCCCACGCAAACACAAGGCATAAAACACATACCCCAAAAGTAGCCTTAAAGCTGTCACCCCACAATCAGCGCGTACATAGCTATATTATATCAACCCTCCACCAGATCAACATCCCGAGGCCTCCCCAAGGAACTCACATGCAAAATCATGTAAATCCAAACCGGCAACCACCACCGAAATAACAGCCCACAAACATACCAAATGTGCACCTTCAAAACCCGCCACCCAGAGGCAAAAGGTTAAACCCCAGACATGCACTAACACTTACGATAGCACATGTGCAACCACAAAAGGCTAACTATACAGCCCTCCAAAAACCACAATACCATAGAAATCCACTGCAAATCTGCATTCATACCCAGCAATAAAGTACAAGTCTCAGTCGTGTGCGGTTATCAACCACCGTAAAAGCATCACACCCGCAATCCACCTGCAACAAAAGGATCCCACCACATGTGCACCCAAAACCCGCATCCTGGCCATTAGAATGCAAACCACTGCACACGCGCACCACGAAGCAGCCCAGAAACGTCGCAACTACGCCAAAAGTCAAAATAACGTAAAACACCAAACTACTGGAGCCAAACGAGCTCAACCAGGCATCCCAGCCTCAGGCAAAATGCACGCCACCCCACACAACTACAGGTAATAAAACGCATACCCCACCAGGAGCACTCTCAAAGTTGCCCACCCTGCAATCAGCACGCACATAGCTATATTATATCAACCCTCCACCAACACACATTCCCGTGGCACCCCAGACGGTGTCATACCTAGCAATACAAACCCCCTCACAAACACAGTCGCAGCGAACTCCAGTAAGAACCACAAACAACACACCCCACAACAACCCAAGCAGTTAAAGCAGAAATCACTGAATACACCTAAAACGCAAACGGCATGCCACCAACCCACGAAATTGCCCACGAAATCCGCAAAACCAGCTCCTCATCGTCTGTAATTTATAACCACACCCAACACTCAAGACCGCTTTAACCCACCGTCAAATCAGAGCACCCAAAACCACTGACTAGAACCCTTGTGTATCGCACAATCCAAACCTCATTCACACACGAAGTCTAACAAATTAGTACCCCAAAAACGCAAAATCACGCCCAACCAGCCCAAACACTGTCAGTTAACGCCATCCCTAACACAAATCAACATAAAATCGTAAACACACCAAAGGTCAAAAATAAACGCTTTCACGTAGCAAGCTCGTAAAATCACATCGTGCCCTAGCAAAGTACAACCGCCGCCAAATCCTGCGTAGTTGCAAGTGAGTCACCATGAAGGTCCATGAGAACCCAAGCTGGCACAGTCAAAAGAACCACCTCCACAACTATATTGCGGCAAACTCCAACAAAGCAAACTCCCCAGGACTTATCCGTACCATAAGCTACCAAAGAAACATGGTCCCGAACCAATCCAAAACATCAGATAAAGTCCACAAAAGCAAATCTCAGTGATCCCGCACACCCGTGCAAACATCATAGACACCACAAACCAAACAACCGTAACAATCCATAACCCACACCCAAGAAACCGCGAACCTAAATATAAAAACTCAATTAACCCAGTCTCACACAACGTTAAACAACACCCACACTGGTAACATAACGCGTCTCCACACAAAACAAGCGCTCATGACCACAAATCCTAAGCACCACTACACCATTGCCAACAAAACCTAGGGAACGTGTAATAATACCGCCGTTAGCAGCACAGCACATCATAATCAAAGTAACGGCAGTAAAGCCCTAACCCAAACAAAACAGAAGTCACACCCTTCACCACCAAATTACCACAAGTTTCAGAAAACAAGTCACGATAAACTACAACCACAAAACCAAACTCATCATTCAGCAAGCGGCCACCAAATAAGTAACAAAATAGTAATCATTCAACAGCACAATCATAACCACCACCGCCAAAATCCGCAGCTACCCCACCTAAGAAATCTAGCAATTATTAAATCTATCCTCACAATACACGTAAACCAACCGTCAAACATAATTCAAGAACAAACACACCCGAACTCACACGCAACCCTACGTCAAAGCAACCCAGTGAACACAGTTATCATCAAAAGCACAGCAAGCAACGTTCACAAATCCCGTAAAAGCATCAACACCAAATCAAATGCACCTCTAAGCAGGCAATCCAGGAATCAAAAATCAACCGAAAACTTAAACATCCAAACCACCACTACCACTATAAAAGTATAGTAGCTACACTACTCCTCCAATTCCACAACATAAAGAACACCAACTACTACACAAGCGTAAACATCTAATCATTCGGCCAAGTCAAAGTGCTAGCATTGTACCAAAATCATTTCAACAATGTAGTTATAGCAATACAACGCATAAACAACCAATTACAGCGAAACATACGCAGCTCTAAAACACACCACAACCCGCGACGTTACGCACAACACGATAACACAAATTCACCAGCAATGCATTGGCAACCACATGACTAATCAGAGTGTAACAAAATCGCAACACAACAAAACACATAACGCAAGCACATGGCACAACCCTTCACAATTTCACCAAGCAGCAACCTCTAAAGCATAAGCCTATTTTAATTTAAAATGCAAATAGCCACTCACCTACCGAAAACAGCCACCATCATTTGTAAATACCAGCCTGGTAAATATAAAGTGTAACCAATATTAGAAGTTCTAACAGACATTACCAAAACAAAACCAAACAGCAATCCAATAAACGTCTAACACACCTCCAAAGAAACATCTAGAGCGCAGTAAAACATATGTATAAAATTGAACATAGCAAGGCAAGCATCGGCAATAAAACACATTATACAAGGTGGGAACTCATCAAATCCCATATACAAAGCAGTAACCTTTTAGGTTGACTTAAAACATACTAAGTTGTAAATCTCAAATTGGCTAACATTGCCAAAGCCTATCCCTATTTACGCAACAACACCTACATCCAGACAAGCAACCACTAAGCCATCTGCTCACGCTAATACCATCCCACTAGGGCATCGAACCCAAGTCAGTTGACCAAAACTACACCTAGAAGTAACCCATAAACCTAAACGCAGCATTGACGTATCGTATGTATTAAAATAATTTCCACAAGTAGTATCAACTGAATCTACTCGAACTTATACCACTAGCACATAGTGTAATAACTAACGTACGTTGTAAGTGTAAACTACGTGAATACACAAATCAAGTTCAACAGCCAATAGGCAATCATCATGTTACACGCATTTAAGCACACGAAACAATAGCATAAACACCTCGCCACAACCGGAAACACTAAACCAACGGGAACAAGTATTCATTTATAAAACATGACAGGAACCACCCATCAATGTGGCTCCCCACTCAGCACGCAAACAACAGCAATAAATCTTACACACCAAACTACAAATAATCACTCCAAACAGCGCACCAGAAATGCGAAAACAATACATCATACAACATGCAGCAGCGCAAACTTGGAAAAACTAAAACCGCTGCTATCACCGTTTACACTGCACGAGCTAAAAGTGCATACCAAAACCATCCCACATGTAGTCACTTGAACACACTCACGCACCGCAATTCACGCGTCAACTCAACTAGAATAACCCCCGTATCCAATTAATGCCAACAAACACTATTATCGGTAATACCACCCTCAAATGCAAGACCCCCGCTCAGCACGCAACCCAACAGTCACCAATAACAACTCAAAATCAACCGCCAAAATATTAGTAAATGTAAATGACAGACACGCAAAAGTACAAGCAACACCCACATAACCAACACTCATCCAAGAATTTAAAATGTATACACACTGCGCCTACCCCACAACATGTACATAATATGCGTTTACACTACGCCCACCATCACTAACAGCTCAACAAGCACAACAAGCAGAAACACACAAGCAATAGCATCAAAATACCACCACAAAGCAATTCCAACAAAACTATCACAAAATAAACTCGCCGAAACGTCTCAAGGTGCCAATTAGCAATGTACTAAAATCACAAACCAGCAACAGCGTAAGCAAGTATAACCCATAACCAACAATTAACACTACAAATAATACACAATTCTAACAAGTTTAAACCTATACAATTTGCACGAACTACCACAGTAAAAACAGCGTAACGAACACAAATATAAAGTGCCATAAACTAACACAATCAAAAGAAGCGTACATACAATCAGATTTAATACTGAAAATGTAAGCCCAACAAACCATTTAATTATATGTATGTTGTAGAGTATAACACTAAAACCCTCAAAATACGCAGCATCTACAACAATCAAGCTAAATGATAACGCACAATAACACTAAACAAGTAAAAAGGCAAATCATCCCATAAGTCAACTTATACAAACATTACAGTCTGCCCAAAAGATAAACAACCTACACATATCCAACAATAAAGCATAGCACAAATTCAAAACAAACACCATAACTTCACTCAAACTAGCGCCAGCCTTGGCAACAAGCACATATAAACTCCACAACACTCCATCAGTCCGTAAATGACGCCAATCACACCAACAACCTAACACTGCAAACACATAGCAAACGAACCTTACGTAGCGTGCCTAGCACCACATCGCGACAACCTTAGCAGTAAACGTCAGCACCTACGAATAATCTACAAATCTCACCACTAGATACATATTTAAAGAAAAAACTTATGTAAATGCACCAATACAATACGCATCAGCGCAACCATCTTAGAAAACATAAATTCGCTTAATAGCTTCTAAGTAACGTAATCCAATCACAAACCTAGCAGCCACTGTATAACAGCTACACTTTAAACGCAACTAAAATTGTAGTAAACGTAAACTGAACACATATAAAGCATAATCACATCAACACTAAACCACTCCATCCGCACAGTTACAAACAACTAACCATAAGCTATAGATCACTTGTAATAACACAATAAACAAAAGAAAACTTAAAAACTATTACATACACTAAACTCTGATACATATACAATACAAACACGTATAGGGACATACACGATACAGTTAATATAAAAGCACGGAATCCTAACACCCGCCTAACTTTTAATCACAAACGCAGCATACCATACAACCGAATACTATAAATATCTAAACTTAAAGGTCGCAATCAACTGCAATATAGTTCCTAACAAAGGCTAATCAACATCAACAAGCCAACCGCAAACCAACTAGAAACATAACAACTCAAGTCAAACCACTAAACAACACCCAAGCATTTAATTCGAACACGAAGTCGAAATCACACCACCAGCACAAAACTATATCATTCACAACACTTACACCTGTAACCAACATGCAAGTAACCAACATATCGAAATAAAAGCAAATAAAGAACCCAAATAAAATAAAGTTTAAAAGCACACCTAAACCAAGGGTTCCAATGGAGTAATCTATCACCCATAAACAACAACTCCGTAAGCCACAATTAGAAAACCTAACAATAACACCTAAAACTCCATAGTCCTACATATCAATTATAACAGGTATACCAATTCACTACAAACCGGTTTCCCGTCAACAAAACACTTAAGTAAAAAGCTACAAAACTACAAACTAACGCAAAACACAAAGTAGAAGAGATAATCATTGCACGAATATTAAAATTCACAATTATACTGCCCACAACAAACATTCCATACAAACTATAAGGCCGGCACTACCCTAAAAATATTACAATGCCCAATCTTTGAAATCAAACCATCACTTAAACACAAATCTCAAACAAAACCGAATAAATCAACCAGCACAAACAACACCTTACTAAAAGAAAACATCAACGCACAAAAGATCAGTTTACAAAAGTCCACAAACTATAAGTAAACTAACAACCAGTTATCGCACTTATAGTAATTGCCTGCATACTAAAGTCTTCACACAACCCACCTAACACAATCCAATAACATGGTGTGCCTTTAGCAAACTCTCAGTAAATATAAGATCCTATCGCGTCTCAAACTAACACAGTAATCAAACCCAATCTGTAAGCACCTAAGGCAATCTCAAGTAACGTAACCCAAATCACATTAACAACAAGTACAAGTACTACCACAAAATTATATCGTGTAAATGCACCAAAATAAAGCGTTTCCGCTTAACTCAAAGTTAACGCTTATCAGAAGCCCACACAAACCAACAAGAGTCTCACTCCTACACAAACGGCAAAACTCACACTACCCACCAAGTACATAATCCCGCACCACAAACTCTTACACAATAAACAAATCGTAAACAAACCTACAAAAACCGCACCTGCCCGTAATTGGGAACAGGCACCACCAATTGTCAAGGTTACAACCCAAAACAAATCTAATCGCAATACAAGATGCTTCCCACACAGAAAACACCTTTCAGCATAACAGTCACACGCACAATACCTATATCAGCCACAACATACCACGTCTAACAACTCTTACACAACCCAGCAACACGCGTGATACAGCATAGCAACCTACCTAAATTATAACTTAAATCTCTATGTACCACGGCAAGTTACCAGACACCCCCACTAAACCCTGGAAGTAACCATACCCACACAACCATACACACAAAGGTTAAACCCTCCCCAGCAACCTGTACTCGTAATCAATACACGCAAACAATTGTTACAAGAGTAACATAGCCTATCAACTGCGGAAGCACAAACAACAAAACCAAACCACCGTAAAATAACGACACCACTACGCAAAAGAAAAACTCCGAGAAATTAAATAAACAAAAGCATAATACATTAAAGTAAACAACCCATAAATAAATAAAACACACGAATACACAATATGATCACATAAGTAATAACTACAACCAATACAGCGCTTCAAACTATTACATCATCATTAAGTAAATATAAATAATACAAATTAACTCACAGCATCTTAAAGTAAACAATACAAATCATAAACAATCAACTTCTAAAAGCTATAAACCGTGCATATCCGTCAATCACTTACCAAATTAACAACAAGTTTAACACAACGTACAAACCTACAACGGAAAATCACAAACATAGAAATCAAATCAGCACTACCATAAAATGCAAGCACAATCCGCCAGCAACGCCCACAGTACTTATAGAAGCACAACCACAAAACTAAAGCTCACAACGCTACATTTAAAATCTCCAGTTGTTTAAATGAAAGGAACATCGCTAAGAGCAAACTAACAGCTCCTAACAGGCACAACACCTACGAAGTTACACAAAAACCTTAAACCAAATACAATACACTAAAGCTACGTAACTCAACCATTACACGTACGCAAGCCCAGCTGCCAAACAACCCTACACGCAACCTATAACCTAAGCACAGATAACACCACATCTACCAATCAAACTAAAACTGCGTCTCGACGCACGCTGTAATAGTCAAGCACTCAGCTCAAACACCAAACAAGTTAACTCAAAACACCACATCAACCGGTCACTCCAACATAATAATAGCCACCAACAATTCAACCAAGCACCCACCCTAAAGCTCCAAACCAGAAAGGTAACAACCAAATCTTTCATAACACTCAAATCATGCATCCAGTATCCACCCAGCTCCCAACATAATCGTACCACCAATCCCAAGTTTGCAAAGCTTAAGACCACCGCACAAGCATCATAATACACCTAACACACGAAGTTTCAAAACACCACAAAATCGCAAAATTTCAAACCTGCAACTTGCAAATCCCAAGCCAAACATATGTAACTGTCACAACCAGTCTACAAGTTTAGTGTATTAGCAAGCATATCATGTATAACAAACCTACTTGTACCATATGAAATCATAGCAAACACCCGCAAACCAAAGCAGCAACCATATGCCACTATTTACCAAGCGCATGGCATTAGACACCAAAAACCAATTCGTATCGAACAACCTAGTAAACTGCAACTCAATTTCAAAGGTAGTACCCAGGCAACCATAATAAATGACAAATTACAAATACTGCACCTGCCAACCCATCACAACAAATCAAAATTATAACTGCTCGAAATAAACACACAAACGACTATCATAGCAAAACCCATAACCATATTTAAACACCACAAACACCTAACCAAAACAGTTCCACAATCGACAAGGAAACTTTAAACATGCAAACATAACCTCACAGTGCCCGTTACACAGATACACAATAAAAAACAAATCAATCTCAAGCTGAACCTTGCAAAACTTAAAACCACCTTGCAACAAGCAGCAAGAAACTACTAAATCTATAAAGCGTATCCATACCTACATCAAACTAATAAATCCAACGGGCAACTAAAACCGTAGCAAAACGCTAACCTTAATATAAAGTAACTAGCAGAGCAGTTTTGTAATCAAATTAACAGAACCTCAAGCCAATAAACTCAAAGCCAGTCAAACAATAATACCTTCACCAGCCTGTAGCCCAACACAATACCACAAATAATCAAATACTCAACGTTTCTAAATCCTAAACACTGCAGCCATCAATTGCAGCAAGGCACAACGGCAATCATTCAAGCAGTAACACAGGAGTATCACCTGGTTAAAATACAAGCCTACTAACCTGACTACAAACCTAAAACCAGCAAACGTTTACACAAAAGCTCAACAATAACTACTATAAGCACCAAATGTCAATGCTTTAATGCACTGCAATACGTACCCATACGCCTAAAATTACAGCAGTAGCACGCAGGCCCCTACGCGCCCAACCACACCTAGACTAAACGACAAATTAGTCAACTATCAAAGCATAAACATCAAGTCCACGCGTAAAAGTCAACAACATAAAGCCAACCTACACCCAAACCCAAGCGAAAGATAAGACAGTGCACCATAACACATGCTACAAGTGTACGCAGAAAAGCAAATTAAACACTCGAGTACAAACAATCGCATCATCATCGCAATAACGACTAGCCCTACATGCACATTACCAAATTGTAACTGCAAACTTTATAGACACCCACAAAATCAAATACCACACCACACCCGCAGTCGCAAACTAGACTGCAACCACCCACAAACATAACCCAGAACAAACCTCAAGTAAACCTACAGCCACCTACAGCAAGTAAAGTGCTCATTCGCAGTGAAACAACAAATCGTAGCATGTCACAAACTAGCGAGCAATTCAATCCCTTATGTATTCGCAATTAAATTATCTGTAGTACTCACAGGAACTTACAATTAAGAAATTAACAACCAGACCGCATGCAAGCATCCCCTCGTAAACGTAATCAAAACAAAGCAACTAACATTAAGTCTAATAACAATTCACTATTGCAAACAGTCGCAAACTGGCTAATCCGTCCAACACTTATGAAATTTTAATTACACAAAGTCTCCAGCAATTGCGTATTCATAAGCATACACACCGAGCAGTAATCAGAGCAAATCTCACACCGATAAATGCAACTCCCAATCAGTTCCATCAACCAGAATTATGCGCCGCCCAAAAAGAAATAACGTGTACCTAGCAACACAATCCAAACCAATCCCACCAAATCCAAACAAACACCCACGTCCCACAAGTAATCAGTAAACATAAAGGCACAACACTTGTGGAACACCATACAAAGCGCAATATAATACGCAACACCACGTATTCAGCACTTAGCCACAACTAAACCCTTAAATTGCGCTAACAACCAACTAACTACAGCGGTACTTACAACCTAAATGCCAATGCCAACCATGTATCTAAAATAGAAGACCAACACACCTAGCACAACACCCACTATAAACCTATACACCAGTCGTTTCAAGTCACACCACGTGCTGTAGCACAAGCAACACCAAACCCAACCAAACATCCCGCAAACGGCTAACAAATTACAAAATACCTACATTAAGTCTACCACGCGGCACAAGGCACTTGTTACATAGGTTCTAAAGTAGCAAACTTATACACAAGCAGCGCACAAACATCCGAAAACTCACAGCAACAACCAACAAAATCAAAGCATAACCACAGCAAATCACCCATCAACAGCTAAAATCCCCGTTCTCTAAGCATGCACATCAGTAAAGGCCCAAGCAATCTACCTATAACGCTCAACCTTCGGGCAAGCACCTCATAATCACTAGCTTAAAAGCACGTATATACCGCTATCGCTAAAAGTCAAATCCCGGCAAATACCAAACCGCAGATCACTCATATAAAAGTAAAAACTTAGGTATCTTGCTGCACAATGGAACGCCTACTATCCAAATGCCACCTCAACCGCAAGACACCGCTACCCCAAGACCACAACCATCAAGTACCACAAACATTAAGAACTAACGTAAATAAACAATCAGGCATCAATAACAGAAATAAGAATATCCACAGCATAAAGATCTAAAAGCCTCAACAACTGTGCAACACCTCCATACCCCAGCCCAACTAGCAAATAATACAACCTAGCTCAAACGCAAAACACTCTGCCTCAGCCATAACCTGAAGTGTTTCAACCACCACCTGGTTAGAACCTCCACCTACACAAATCTAAACAGCTACACCAGTAGTCACCCATGAATACAATCAACAATCCCCACACGCTAATCACGTTTAAACAAACCAAATAATGCCTCACCACCCACCCATCAGGCGCTGCTGTCACATAATTCACCACCCAACTCAGTTCAAACGTTTAGCGCGGCAACTAAATTACTTGCAAAGTTACACAATCAATTCAAAACACCACATAGCATAAACCTGCAGCCCAACCACAAATTACACACAACAATACCGTCAAACAAAATACTAGGCAAACTACAAATCACGTAATCGGTCAAACAACCACAAACCAAGTGCCCATGGCTACATGGAAACCTTAAATTACGATTCGAGCTCCAGCAAACAACATTGCATGACCAGAACTCGTAACGTAAACTCCTAGCACCCTAATTTCACGTAACACACATTACAAACCCCACCCGTTCCAGTTGCATCATCCAGCCAAGTCAGCCTATATTATACCAACCCTCCATTGGCTCTGCTCCCACACTATCCACAATTATCGTAAGTATCATTCCACAGATCACAACCTCAAAGTCATAAATCTGCACGTATACGTTTACTTAAATAGTAGCCATCATCAACCTCATAATCCCAACCTCAACGGAACACACACTCAACTAAAGTCCAAATCAAGAGTACCTATACAATAAAACTAACCATCTAAGGCGCAATCCCAAATATCGAAACTGGTCGAAATCACAAATACACTATAAAGCAATATACGCTGCAAAGCATCCAAGGCGGAATCACAGCACACACTCAAATCCCACACCCATCTAAAGAACCCGCAACACTAAAATGGTGCAACATCCCAAAACCCAAGCCACCCTCATCAACGAACTTCTAAGCACAAAACCAACCCACCCTCCAAAATCCAAGTATCAAAACCTTATACATACCATCTCCCTGAACTTGAGCATCGTAAATCGCAGCCCAGTGTCGCATCATCCACATGACCCCAAAAGCCCACGAAATTAGCGCGCCATGTCAGAACAGCCCTGAAGCACATGTCACACCACACCACAGCATCCATAAATCGTACAACTGCAGCCAGCACACCTCCACCAACCTCAAAACTTGGGCGTACACATCAAAACCACCCACAAGTCCCCGAATACTACAAACATCTACCCAAACTCCTTATATTATATCAACCCTCCACCGAGCGGTTTCAGCAAGGCACCCGTAAATACCGCAAATACCAAACCCCACAGCACAGGCTCTAAAGCCACAAAACCGCGCGTGCACGCCTGATCCAAATAGCAGCCGGAAGTAAAACATAAACAGACACAAACCACAAAGAATACGTCCACCTAAAGGCCAAATTTAGCGTAAAATAGGTAAAATCCTAAACTCAAATCCCCACCATACCAAACAACTAACCGCAACAAGCTCACTACATACCCTCAAAACAGCACATGCACCCAAAATAACAAGGCTAACCGCAGCCGAAATAGGCTATACCGGACGCAAAACCTGGCAGCCCGCCACAGCGTCTCACCCGAAGCAAAGTTCAGTGCACCCCACAAAATTCTAAGCGCAAGTGCCAGCACCCCAAAATCCAAGTAGCAAACCTTCCCAAAAGATTCTAGCTGTATAACACCAAACCATCCTAAAATATCGTACCTGACACACACTAAAACCCCGAAGCCGCGCCAAAGTGCCCAACACAGCACCAAAACCCGTTCCAACCCCTGCCTCCAGCGAACCCTGCAATCGCTCACTACAAGTGGTGCATTAAACCCAAAACATGGAAGTACACGTCTTACGCAGTCACAAATCGTAGAATGTCAGTCCTCTCTGCATGAATCCTTATATTATATCAACCCTCCAGGTGACAGTTTCGACGCGGCAGGTACCAGTCTCAGTGGTCAAAACACCAACACTCCAAACCCACAACAAAGAGCTGCAACAGCCCTATGGGAAGCAGAAACCCTAAGCGTAACACCCATCACGCCCGTAAGCAAAACCTTGTGTCATATCAGAATATACACCAACTAAACCAAGCAGAAAACACACAAAATTGCGCACTCGAAACCAACTCTCCAGCAAACACTCAACACCACATAACCACAAGTAAGTAAAACGCACCACAAACCACAAAATCCAATGTTAAAATGCATAGCAACCCACAAGCAACCCGGCCTGCGCGTTAACAAAACATGCACCTTGCATTCACAGATATAAGCAAAATATTAAAATCCCCAACGGAAATTACCTCCCAGTAAGCAAGCCTCCGAGCAGCACACAACTAATGCAAATCCAGCTACAACAAAGTGAAGAGGCATACAAGCAACAACTCAATGCATGGCATAACAACTACGTCAAACAAAGTCGTCAACACACATAATACAAATCACCAATTTAAAAACCACCAATCATCAGCGATCAACTTGAAAACACCCAAAAGCCCTAAACTACAGCAAGCCCTGCAGACATTTAAATGCAATAAAATCTACCAACCCAAACGCCAACCAACAAGCGCTCTATGCCAAAAACCAACGTCAACAACAGCCAACGCATGCACCAAGTAACAAAATCAGTCCTCAGTACCCCACTAATAAAGAAGGGTCCCATCGCAGGTACACAGAATACAACACGTACGAATTCCGTGTTTAGTCCAAAATAGTGCCCTCGAATGCACAATAACTGATCGTCCAGTGCGGACAACTGGCAAGGTAACCTCTAGTAACCGGTAACCACCCCAAAAGCAATCCATCTAAAATACACCACCCCCAAAAAAGCAACGCTGTGCCCAACTAGCACTGCCAAGCTTCAAAAGCAGCAACTAACACTCCGCGTTAAGCCAAGTAAACACCGCCGAGCAACCCCTGCCACAACAAACACGTTGCAGTGTCAACTACAAAATCCACCAAACATACAGCTATGCAAACTACCACTCCACGATAAACAACCAGAAACCTGCTAATTCATCGTAGCAGGAAACCCTCCAAATCATTCGCCAACCAGCATAAATCGCAACAAACACACGAAACACATAATTATCAAACACAAAGTGGTATCCACGCAATTAAAACCAACAAAGGTTAAAAGCTTTTCTATTCAAAGCCACTAAATAATTTCGAGGCACCCTCTACGAGCAATAACACCCGTTAAATTAAAATCATAACAAAACTACAGCTGAACAATCCAAATCAACAAACCCAAACCTACTAAAGAGGAACAATAGCATAAACTGCAAATCACTACGCAAACATAAAAGCAACCAATACCACCTACAGTCACAAAAACGTGTCAATCATAACGAATCCACGCAAACATAACTAGTACCAATTTACAAACCATGCCAAGTATTCGAGCTATAATAACCACACACGCAAAAATCACGTCCAAAAGCTAATGCTCCCCCACATGATATCCAGTCCTAACCACAATCACTAACACTATCAATGTCTCATCTAACCACGCCTAAACAATCTTATACACATATAAAGCTTAAAATAACGAAACACAAACTGCACCGTACCCTGTGGCAAACCAGTATTCAATGAGCACACTAAAGCAATCAAATTGTATTAATCAACGCTATCGGTTACCAATGTACCCTCCCAATTATCATTACTAGGTGCAAATTTAAATTACAGTAGTATAAAGCAACAACAAACCTAAGAATAGAAAAGCCCACTGGTAATACCATAACAATAAACCATTTGTAAAGCCTCAGTCAGCACCCGAAATCAAAGTATACCACTACCAGTTAAAAAGGCATCAAAATAGCCTTTACCAAGTCATCAGCTGTCCAAAACAACACCCCAAACCACCCAAAATACCCGCCTTGCAAGCACAACACAAAGACTGCAAAGTAACTAAAAGTACAATATAAAAACTAATGTCACCAAACCCGTAACAGAAGCGCAGCACCGCAAACATCAACCTACAAACAAGTAAGCATAGCACAAACTAACTCACGTAAACCATGTACAACTTCCAAGCTAACAACATCAAAACCCACAACAAGATCATTAATAAAACAAACCTGCATAGACCACAATTTCAAAGCTTAAAACATTAAACACCGCAAACCACAGCCAAGCAACACCCGAACACTCAAACCAAGCTTGTTAGACCCTGCTAGCGGCAACTTCATTCTACAAAAGGAAACCTCAAGTCACCTCCTACAAACAGGTCTAACATGTCGGTCAACCCACCAGTATTCCAACACGTAACCCACACAATCAGTCAACAGGTTCTAGCGAACCGACACAACTTCGCGCACACCCCACACCAAAGAATCTAACCAGGAATATCAAATAGCGAAACAAGCAACAAAGTCACAACAACCCCGCAACAACTCTAAAGTAAACACTACACATAGTATAGTAACAACCGTAATCTTATTAAAGGACAGCCTATAACAGCACACCACCCCAAAACAATAGTCATAATGTACGAAAATAACTACACTTTAGAAACCAAAGTAATCGAAATAGATCAACCTGCAGAACGTAATACTACATTCTACACAATAAGCAAACAAATAACGAAACCCACACAAGTCTATAAAGCAACAAACTCATACCTACAGCAAAGACAACCAAATCCAAACACCAAACCATATACGCACAACAAAAACGCGTGCGCAAGTAAACACAAAATCCGAGGCGCAAGCACGCAACTCACCACAAAGCATCTACAACGCACACAATACATCATCAAACACGCAATCTAATGGCACTAAGTCGCGTCTCAAAGCTTCAACCATTATCTAACAATGGCAATCTAAAATCCATTCACACAAGAAACATCGTTCAAACCTTACAGGCGGAAAGCACTCATCCACCACAAACAAACATCATCCACAACGAAACCTTTAACAGCACAACAAAATCACAGCAAGCATCCGTACCAGGCAATAAATACAAAGTACGCAACCAAAAACAGCAAACCCTCTACAAGACAAGCCTCAAAGAGTCATTGTACAACACAGTCACAGCAACCAAAATCACAAGACTGTTGTCATACTCAAAGCAGTGCAACTCAAAGTAATTGCAAGCTGGCAGCACATACAAGCGCACCAACAATCCAAGTCAAACGCTACCAATAACCCGTAAACCAAAGCAATTCAGGCATCTAAACTAAATAAGCAGAAATAATCATAATGGCATAAGCAACAGCACACAACCACATCGTCTTTAACCTGTACCGAACCCGTAAATCTACAGTCACAAGACTACAAAGAATAACTCAAACATATCATAATTATGTTACTATAAAAATCGTAAGTATGTAAACGCAAATCGAAACTAACCACTCGTATGTATAACCTATCAGTCATACACAACCAAAGTAACATCTGAGCAGAACTAAAAATCACGTTAACTAACCACTCCATTGCCAAAGTACACCAATATGAATGTATCAATACAGTACGCCTGCAGGCCTGCAAACAAAACATATGCACGCAACACGATACCCAAACCAAGCTCCAACACAAGCCACTTATAATAAAATAAATTCTAGCAATCAATCACAGACAAGCAGTTGGTCAATCGAACAACGAAAGTATAACACAACCACAAATCCCAAAACAATACAAATGTCGGCCACCATAATGTGTCCAACCAACTAAAAATCAATATCCGTTATATGCAAACCTGCACACTCAACCACTAACTTATAACCCACCCCACGCTCTACCACCAAACCTACACGTACCACATAACAAACCACCACCTACATAGTCAGCAAGAAAAAAGCACATAATACCCTGAAATAACGCAAGCGTAAACTAGCAAAACATCACGCAACTTACAGGAAAACTAACTTAGCAAACCATAACACCAATGCAAACCAATTTTAAACACTATCCCGAAACCTCAAAACTTAATAATACACATCACCTACTATAATCCAACAGTTAACATCAATCAACACCTATACAACGATTATTTATAAAAGCGTAAAGCAATTTAAACACAATACCACAGGCACCAATCAAATGCTCAAGCAGTAATAAAGTCAGTAATCCCAGACAACTCATAACCAACCCTCAAACCAAACCAGTCGCAAGCAACGTCTAACACATTAAGCGCGGAACGTTCCCAACAATATACTATAAGGCACCACAATGCAATCACACGCAAGCAGTAACATCCTAAGCAATCAAATTTGTACAACAAATCTCAACACTTTCAACCACAACAATCGTTAACAGCAATAATACACATACAACTTCTATAAACAAACCATAAAGTCTATACAAACAGCACATACAATCCGATTCCCAACGCATCCCACCACGTTATATGCCCAAATACACAAACAACAGCAGCTTCCCTCACGTGCTTAAGGCTTAGCAATTCATACCAGACGTTACGTATACAAGTCATACAAAACAGAACAAACGGTCACTTCTAAGAATACATCAAACATATCAAATCAAAATTCACAATTAAGTAATAGCGCAAACGTGTAATATAAAAAAACTATTACAAATGGAGTAAATATAAATAACATGCACTACAACACTACAAAGCAAAGTTCAAAATACAAAACACCTTTATAAACAATACAGTACGCCTACATGTAAACCTTAAATAAAGCAACCTAACCATCTAAACTACACGCAGCAAACAACGTATCAAATTTCAACACTATACATCAACTAAGCATCAAACCCATAGCAATATACAACAACAGTCCCGAAGCAGAAAGAAGCTATAAACTACACAAAATCAGTCACCCTGTAAGCTCAGCACCCACGCATCACTCAGGTGCCCTGCGTCGCAATATAAACCACAAAATATGCACCCAAAATCGCAGTGCCTAGCAAAAGCTACGCCGAACAGCCTTACCACAGTGAGTATAAATAATGCAACCTAACAGCCGTTAACAACAAAACTTGCGCACATACTATCTTCAAAATATTGCGCATCACCAACTGCACACCAAGTAGCACTAAGCAACCCTGCAAAGCTAACTGTAAACTTGTACCCCAGCGAGTCAACAACAGCCTGCAAAATGTGGTATCTGCAAACAATATACTAGTTAATTCACATCAAACCTGAATCCCAAATGCAACGTAAACAGAAACCAATGTCTATGTCTACACAAATACAATCCACAAGCACAGCAGCATAAACTCTGGACTCACCCACAGTAAAGGTATGCAATCAATCTAAATCACATTCCCATCGTAACCCAAATCGTAATGCGTTAACAGTACAAACATACCATATAGCAATCAACATATCGCACGCGAAAACACAGTAATCACACTCTAAACAACAAGCGAAACATCATAACGAATATAAAACATATACCCAATCGTAATAACAAATAAAAAACTGAAGCACAAAAGGACTATTACACTATAAACTGTATCATACTATATTATAAATTTAAAACCACAAAACACCGATTACACCCAAACTCAATCATTTTCAAAATACCACGGTAAACAAAGTAAAACCTTACACAACAACTACCCAACTCACGCATAAATACGCAACGTATAACACCTGCACATAACTACCGTAAAATCACAACACTCCATAACCACTAAAAGTCTACGTCAGCAGCCACAAATGCAACCCTCATAAATCGTTAAACACATAATCCGGCAGCTTCATCGTGTACACCAACCACAATCCAAAGACCCAACACACTCTGTGAGCATACGTAAATCGAAATATCAAGCCAACACTTGTCCTTGCCTAGTAAAGTTTATACGTACATAAGTAACGTAAATACAAATCAGTGACTCAAAGCAACCGGCTAAGTAAACACACAAATACCTGAACCCAAATACGTCCACTGCACAAGAAAATAGCGCTCCACACCCTGTAATAGGAAACTCAGAACAACAGCCTAGATCAAATCATCCAGACAAGCAAGGTCATACGGTCCAATAACCATAAACGTCCAACCGCAAGCAATCACCTACATCAAAGCATCTCAGGAAATACATCTAAACAGTAAAACACCAAACAACATACCACGCTACGCAACAAACCTAAAGCTTTAACATAGTACATTCCAACAAAGCATATCAACTGTACCAATATATTCAACCAAAGTCCGCAAACAGCGATACAACTAAAGGCTACCAATCCACATGGGGAATCCATGTAGCCACATCAGCAACGTTGCACGCGTTTGCACAACAAATCTATCGGTACAACTGTCCATTCACCCAACGCAGTCAAAAAGCACATACATAACTCGCAAAACTCAGCACAACAAAATTCAAGTTTCACGTGTCACTCACCTTCCAACGCAACTGTCATTACCAACCAATTTCAAACAACTCGACAACTATTAGTACTAAAGGTTATCAAAACCACTTCCCACAATCACTAATTACAGCACTCCGCGTAATCAGCACCATAGCAACTACCTCAAAGTATCGCTAGGTGTTAATCACAACCTCACCACGCGTACAAGCTATACAACCAATCCAAAAGTACGCAATGTAGTGTCAACATGCAAATTTGTTAGCGAATAAAATAGTGTTAACTCAAATATCACCATCACCATGCCACCAACAAGCGACTCTAAATAATGCAAATACCACTACCGCACCATAAAATCCAATCTATGTGAAACCCATAAACAAGGTTACACCCGGTTAACAGCTTCAAACTAATTAATATGAAGTGTCCACAAAGCAATCGTAGCATTTGCCACCTACCAAACACGAAACACTAAAACTAGCTATACACAGGCACTGCACCCGTTGTACAACCGTCAAAATTCTTCAGCACACAAACTCCCACAATCATAGTGCCCAAGCTCCCACACAATCACGCAAACTTATTGACCAACTCAGGCGTAACCGTAAACTTCCAAATAAAACATACATATTCACAAGGAATCAACAAGTAACACAAACTCTAACAAACTTAGTAATCATAGTAAATTACCGCAACACAGGCATAGCAAATCCCAACATGCAATCGATCTACGTAGACCGCAAACCCACACAAACACTCATAAAGTGCACATCACAAGCACGTAAATTACACAACTCACAAGCTAACACATGGCACTCAAAACCCAATCTCTACCCCAACTCAAAACCAGCTAAACAACCCCAATGTAACACAACTACAATCACCATTTCCAACCGGAATGCACTCAATACAACCAAACAAACCACAACAACGTGATGCAACACAACTTAACCACTAAGTCTATAAAACAAACCAACCGCGCCTCGCACTATCAAACCCATCTACACAGGCAATCCACAACGCAAATATAACAAACCCGTAATCTTAATACCAGTCATGCAAACACCATCAAACAGGTCACAAACCTAGGCACATATAAGCTGCCTACAGATAAATACTAAGTATAAAGTGGCAGTGAAAGTACGTCTCACAACGTATACGAAATCTAATCGCTAAATACAACAATATCCATAACTACAAGTTATCGCACACGTAAAACTCGCAAACTACACAAGTGCACTGCTGCAAGTTGTCCAAACATCAACTCAAACACTAATGCGCATAAAAGGCATCAGCACAAAAAAAAACCAAAATCCTCAACTCCACCCAACCAGTTATTATTTGCGCGATTCGCACAAAACTGTAACTAACTATGGCTTAAACTATGGCTACCCGCATAAAAATCACTAAGTTCAAAGGTGCACGAAACCTAAAATATATTAGGCACTCCCAGTCAGTTTCATGGCGACATCTGGCCTCGACAGAGTGATCCTCAAATTTCCAAGTACCTACCATCCTGTATCTCATACACATACTTAAACCACCCCGTAAACATACAACATTCTCAATAATATAAATGCCATCATAACTCATAGCAAACAATAACAAATGTGCGCATATAAAATAACAAGAAAGTCTAAGTCTAATATCCATTAATCGTAAATAACAACGGTCACAATTTCATAATCAACAACCTATCCCAAAAGCACTTACCAACCGCCCACTCCAACCATTACAAGATCAGGCTCAAAAGCACAAACTCCAAACATCCAGCAATAAAATACACTAATTCACAGTACCAACAAAAGAACAAAAGTAATCTGGTACACGCAAATAAAATATGTGAACAGTAACACCTCCCGTCACCGGAAATTAACCATTACCCAAGTACCCGCAAATGAAACTACACTAATGCAACTACCACCTACCGTCCAAGAAAGTCAATCAATTCAACACGCATCCAAATTGCTCAACAACCTAAACCTAAATAAAGTCAAACAACACTCAGCAACAAATACTTACAGCTACAACACATTTAATACCAAATGTGTCCTACCACTTAAATACCGCATCACTCATATAGAATAAATAACAGTATCACTGCCAGTACCTATACAATACGTGTAACCACTAAACAAACCACTCATGCCTCCAATCTTAATCGAGTCCACCCACCAAAAGCAACCCTATCCCACATTGCATTACCACTTCAGTTTCTGCAAACACAAAGTCTAATAACACTACAACACTGTGCAATCATAATGCCCTGCCCAACTTTCATTATGGCTGCAACGCCTTAAGCTCAAATCATAAAAGAAACCATCAGTAAGCGTAAACAAGCGAAATCACAGTAACCAAATTACAAACCATCGTCACACAAGCTCTATCGCGACAACAAACCTGCAGTCAAACATAGAAATGCCCACCAGTCCATGAATTCAATCCCAATACAAAGTCCAAATTCAATCATACCCATAAAACCTGCATATTAACGATAACACCTGCGAAACACACTTTACAAAGCACCAAAAACATCGTTCAACTGTACCCCAAACCGAATTCAGAAATAGACAGCATAAGCACCAATACAACCAGTACATAAGTCACAAGGCAACCATAAACATCTGGCCCAAACGCCTGCACACAACAATTAAGCCGGCAAAATCCCACACAACCCAGTTTCATAGAACATGTAGTGCATGTCTTAACCAAATATACAGCGCCATAGCAGCTCAGTTAGCCCTGAACCACATCCCAAAAGTCCCCGTACCTAAGAATCAAATTAAACCCGTATTACCGACACAAAACATCACAACCTTGCCCAGCAAAATCTCCTACAAAATACCCACTAACAAGTAAAGCAGTAGCAAAATCTAAAAGCGTAACACCACACTAGGAAACGTAACTATCCCGCAAACACAAAACTCACAAACCTGCATTTCTCAGCATTATGGGAAACCACAAAATTCATGGAAATTCCCCCTACATATACCATATCAGCAAAACCCCTTTCATCTCGAGGCAATTCCGCCTACCAACGAATACCTAGCGGCAATCCTGGGTTACTCAGCATCGTAGATAAGTAGAAACACCTCAACACATTCAAATCCCACACCACACTCACCAAAATCCACTATATGCCCACGCCAAACGCAAGCTAAATAGAAGCCTTCCCACCCCACAAATGAAAAACAAACCCCACCAACCTACCATGACCAACCAGGTCTGCCATCCCCCATAGCACCCAACATAAGAAACCCACAACTCGTACCACCGTATGCCACCCACAAGCAACTCCAAACTTGCACAACCTTAATTCGCGACCTCACACCTAGCTATATTATATCAACCTCCACCAAACCACCGACCCGCAGCTTCCCAAGAAACTCACATACAAAACCTATAATTCCACGTTTGCCAGCCACCACCACAATACCAGCACACAAGCACACCAAGGTACCCCTGCATATCCCGTCCCCAGAATCAAATGACAAAATCACCAGTCATACACTAGCAACTATGGTAGTACACGCCCAAACCCAAAATACTAACTGTACAGGACCCAAAAGTCGCAATGCCATGGAAACCCACCGCAAATCTGCAACCTATTCGGCAACATAATTGAAAGTCGCAGCTGTGTATGGTTATCAACCCGTAAAAGCGGCCCACATGCGGTTCCCGCAACAAAAGATCGCACCACGCGTGCACCCAAAATCCAACTCCTGTCGCACTAAAATGCAAAGCCTGCACACCTACGAACCAGGTCAGAAACACCACAAATGCACCAAAAGCCAAAATAACGTAAACAACAAACTACCCGTGTCGACCAATCTCCCGGTACCCCACCCTCAGGAATCACACCATCCCACGCAAACACAAGGCATAAAACACATACCCCAAAAGTAGCCTTAAAGTTGTCACCCCACAATCAGCGCGTACATAGCTATATTATATCAACCCTCCATCAAACCACCGACCCGCAGCTTCCCAAGAAACTCACATACAAAACCTATAATTCCACGTTTGCCAGCCACCACCGCAATACCAGCACACAAGCACACCAAGGTACCCCTGCATATCCCGTTCCCAGAATCAGATGACAAAATCACCAGTCATACACTAGCAACTATGGTAGTACACGCCCAAACCCAAAATACTAACTGTACAGGACCCAAAAGTCGCAATGCCATGGAAACCCACCGCAAATCTGCAACCTATTCGGCAACATAATTGAAAGTCGCAGCTGTGTATGGCTATCAACCGTAAAGTGGCCCGCATGCGGCCCGCAACAAAAAGATCACACCACGCGTGCACCCAAAATCCAACTCCTGTCGCACTAAAATGCAAAGCCTGCACACCCTACGAACCAGGTCAGAAACACCACAAATGCACCAAAAGCCAAAATAACGTAAACAACAAACTACCCGTGTCGACCAATCTCCCGGTACCCCGCCCTCAGGAATCACACCATCCCACGCAAACACAAGGCATAAAACACATACCCCAAAGTAGCCTTAAAGCTGTCACCCCACAATCAGCGCGTACATAGCTATATTATATCAACCCTCCACCAGATCAACATCCTGAGGCCTCCCCAAGGAACTCACATGCAAAATCATGTAAATCCAAACCGGCAACCACCACCGAAATAACAGCCCACAAACATACCAAATGTGCACCTTCAAAACCCGCCACCCAGAGGCAAAAGGTTAAACCCCAGACATGCACTAACACTTACGATAGCACATGTGCAACCACAAAAGGCTAACTATACAGCCCTCCAAAAACCACAATACCATAGAAATCCACTGCAAATCTGCATTCATACCCAGTAAAGTACAAGTCTCAGTCGTGTGCGGTTATCAACCACCGTAAAGCATCACACCCGCAATCCACCTGCAAAAAAGGATCCCACCACATGTGCACCCAAAACCCGCATCCTGGCCATTAGAATGCAAACCACTGCACACGCGCACCACGAAGCAGCCCAGAAACGTCGCAACTACGCCAAAAGTCAAAATAACGTAAAACACCAAACTACTGGAGCAAAACGAGCTCAACCAGGCATCCCAGCCTCAGGCAAAATGCACGCCACCCCACACAACTACAGGTAATAAAACGCATACCCCACCAGGAGCACTCTCAAAGTTGCCCACCCTGCAATCAGCACGCACATAGCTATATTATATCAACCTCCACCAACACACATTCCCGTGGCACCCCAGACGGTGTCATACCTAGCAATACAAACCCCTCACAAACACAGTCGCAGCGAACTCCAGTAAGAACCACAAACAACACACCCCACAACAACCCAAGCAGTTAAGCAGAAATCACTGAATACACCTAAAACGCAAACGGCATGCCACCAACCTAACGAAATTGCCCAACGAAATCCGCAAAACCAGCCTCATCGTCTAAATTTATAACCACACCCA
>VFSE01000141.1:0-35939 GCA_010157825.1 Vickermania ingenoplastis | reverse complement strand
TGACCATGCCATAGAAAGGTGTATCGAGTCGTGGTGTAGAGGTGATTTTGCGCGTTGTGGTTACGGGTTGGAAGGTTAGATAACTCTGACACGGGTTATGCGTTGTGGGCTTGTGATTTGGTATGAATTTTAAGGGAGAATGTATAGTGTGTTTTGTGGCTGCATAATTTGTTGGATATTGTACTAGTACTGGAGGCCTGTGTAGTGGATGCTGCATGTCTGGTGGTGCCGGGGTGTTAAGCGATTTGAGGGCTTGGATGTCAATATGGTGGTTGCATTGTTGGTTGTGCGATGTGAACCTTGATTTAACGTGTAACTGTATTCCAGAGATCTTTAGTTTTGTTGTACATGGTACACTTCATTTTTGTGGGTTTGCTTCTGGGATTGCTTGAAGTGGTGTCTAGATGGGTACTAGTTTATGTTTTGTGGTTCGGACGAGTTTTGCAGTGTTTGTTTAGAGGTGCGGGATTGTGTATTCTGGATTGTGAGTGACAGACAAATGTTGGGTTGACGGGTGATTGTTTCGGGGGTAGGTGTTTTGCCTCCTTGGTTGTGAGTCTGTTGCGTGCTGGATTAAGTTTCTTCTGGCCGTTGCATGGCGTGGGTGGTGGTTGTTGTGAGTTGCATTATGGGTTTCTTTGTTAGTATGAGTTTTAGGAGTTTGCTGGTGTAGTTGGTTATGGTTTGTTTATGTTGAACCTTAGGTTTTCAGATTTACATTGTTGTGGTATGGGTTTGGGTTTTGCTTTGTGGGGTGGATTTTACTCTCATTGATGTGTGTGTGGTTGCTAGTGTTGCTTGGAGGTTTGTTCCGGCGCGACTTGTGGTTTTAAATAGATGTAGTTGTTACCACTTTGGGATGTGGTTTGCGGTGGGTTCTTTCCTCTGGTTTTACGGTGCTTGTGGCTTTGTTATTTTAGTGTAGGAGGCTTGGCATGTTGTGAGTTTGCCTTCCTGTAGATTGTTTGAGTACGTAGGTTTATTAGGATTGTGTTACAGAGCGAGATTTGTGTAGAGTTTGATTGCGTACTGTTACGGGTTTAATGTGTACTGCATAATAGTGGTTTTGTGTGTATAGTTGTGTATTTCTGCTTTATGAGCCGAAGTGGTGGGTTTGTCTGTATTTGCATTTGCTGGGTAGTTCAGGTTGCCCTGGGGTTTTGAGTACCCAATTTCTGGGGTGTTTCTTCGGGGTTGAATGTTGTGCATTTGCGTGCAGTAGGTTTCGAATGCCCCGTAGCCCGTTATGGAACATTGTTTGTGTTGACGCAGGTGTGTTCTTGGCGGTTTACTTTTATGATTGCTGTGAACTTTGAGAGTTATATGTTGGGAAGCTGATTTATTTTGTATCTATGAAGTTGTGTGGTTTACTCATATCAGATGCACGTTGGGTTTTTACAGCATCTTGAGTGGTGTTGCTGTGAGTGCCTGCTGGCGGTTAGGGATGGCGATTGAGTGCTAGTGCTTGGATTCCGATTGTGCTGGTTTTGCTGGCTTTAATTTGGCGTAGCTTGCGACTCAAGGGATGGTAAATCACTTCCTTGAATGCCGTGTACTTAGTGTGGTTCTGGTGCGGACGAGATGGCTATGGGTAACTATGTTGGTGGGCATTTTGGGTTGAATTGGTTTTGTGTAGGTTTAAAATTGACATTTTGCATTTCTTAGTTTGTCTGTATGCCATATGTGTTTGTTTGCCTGGGTGCTTTGTGTTTGCTTTTGTAGGAAGTTTGCAACGTTGTGTTGCGATATGACATTTAGTGTGTTTCGAGTTCCAGTGGGCATGGTGGGTAGCGGTATTATGGCGTTTGCTTTGAACTTGTGGGCTTATTGTTATTGTTTTTGCGGTTTCCGATTTGTGAACAACAACATTACACCACTGTGAGATGCTGATTTTGTTATTACATTGATTTACTGCGTGGGTGTGCTGGTGACATAAGGCATTGGCATGTATATTTGTGTTTTATGTGGATAACGCGTGTGATTGCTGTGATCTGTAATAGGTGTACAGGCTTGCCTTCGTTGAACGTTGGTTGTGCTGAGCATTTTACTGTTGAAAATTTGTTTGGTAGCCTCTTATTTGGTTAGGATTATGCGTTGTACAGATTTGAGTTTATGAACAGGTTAAAATCTGATTGAAGTTGTGTGTTGGGGAATGATTTGCGCAGTACAATTGTGAGTTTGCTGGTAGAATGTTTGTTGGTAGGTGGTATTTGATGCATTTGTGCTTTTGTGATAGGTTGCGTTTGTTATGTGTACTTTGTAGGATGCTATTTGGCAGGAATTTATGCCAGGAGCGTGTTTGACAGTTGTTAGGGTTGTTGATGGACTATGTCTGTTGTTTTTACTGGTTGGTAGTTGGTGTATATTACTGTTGTAAGAGTGTTGGATTTGCTGAGTATATGCTTAATTTACAGATGAAAGATTGTGCACGGGTATTTAGTGTGGGTTAAAGTATTTGACATGGTTTGTGATTGTTGATTAGGATTGGTGGGTTAACGATGTTGTAGATGTTACAGGAGTTAATCCTTTATATTTAATTGCAAAGCGTGTTGCATAAATGTTCCTTATGTTGGTGTGGGCGTTTTATATGCGAGAGTTGTTAGGTAATTTGGTGTTATGATTGTTGTTAGGTTGGTTAGTATGTTTGTTTTGAATTCATGGACGATTGGTATTTTAACTTTTAATGACTTAGGTTTACGGGATGTTAATGTGTTTCTTTGTGCATGCAGAATAAAGCGGATGATTCAAATGCTGCTAGTTCATTAGATGTGCACTTAATGATTACTAGGGTGTTTAAATTTTGTTTGATATTTGTAGTGGTTATTGGTAGCTGATACACCTATGGGAACGGTGTTTTGTGGGTATGATAGTTTGATTTTTAATAGTACTGTGATATGTTGCGCTTACGCCTGATTTGGGTTTAATGCTTGTTATTCTGATTGTTTGAGTTAAAATTAAGCCTGTAATCCTAAGTTGATGTATTTATTAATGTAAGCTTGTATTGGTTGTGTGTTAATGAGTAAAATTTTATGTTAGTGTGATTTGCACAACAGTTTTTGTTTGCTGCCAGGTGATTTGTTTTTATTGTGGTGTTCCTAACCTTTAAACTCGCTATTAGGTTTGCGTGTATTTAGTGTTTTTAATGCTAATTGTCTGGGTAACTTGTTAAACTTGCTGTAATTTAATTAGTGTTTGCTTGCCGGTGGAGGCGAACTTTGGTTATTCTGTTTAGATTGCTTCCTGTGGAAGGTTTGCTTTGAACCAAACATGTGTGTATTGTATCATTGATTTATTTATTGCTTGTGTTGGTATTAGTTTATTATGTTAGAGTATTCAGTTTGCGGGCTGGTGCGGCGGTTTGATATTGTGAGGTATATTCCAGTGATTTTGCAAGGTATTCCGTGTGATGTCATTGTTTCTGGTTGATTATGATTCTTTATCGTTGTTTTGAGACTTCGCTGTGCAGGTGGATTTATAATAGCCGGACTTATGAGTGATAGTCTATGGATGTCGTTGCTTGTAGGTTGCTTTTGGGTGATGATGTTGGTTTAAGTGTATTGACTGGTATTTTAACTTTATATTGAATGAAGGTTGAGGTTACTGTGATGTGTTCTTTGTTGCAGCGGGTTTTCCAGATGTGAATTTGTTGTGGGGATATCGCTGGACGTTGTTAATTTTGATTTATATATTGGCTTTTGAATGAGGTGTACGATAGTTGAAGGGATGGTGTATGTTATTATAATACGTCAAGTTTAGGATATTTTGTGCTTTGTAGGTTAGATCAATATAAAGTAGGACGCGTTAGGTTGATTGAGTTGTGTGGTTTGTGTATTGTGTATTATAGTGCGTGTTGCAGGTATTGCCGTGGTGTGGGATTAAATATATGTTACAGGAGTGGCTGTTTTGTGGTTTATGGTGGTTTGTTGGGTAATTATTGTTTTGGCACTACGTAGGATGGTTGTGTTTATGGGTTGACACGATGTGACTTTGCAATGATATGTGCGCGAACCGTTTATAACAGAGTATAACATAGCTTTACTGCTGTTCATACTTGTATTATACTTGTGTATAGGCTTTGCTAGTGGAGCTTTGATAGTTGCAGATTATATTATACATTCATTATAGCTAAGAACTTCACTGACGTTTACTTGGTGTTGGCATGATGCCCATGATGCATGTTTATACTTTTATTAGATTTAAGCGTATGTATTTGTGATCTTCACTAATGAAATGAATTGCGTATTATTGTAACTTTGCGCTTGAGCGATGGGTAGATGGGGTATGTGTGTCATCGACGCTTGCTATGGTTGGTTTGGTGTACTAAGATTGTTATAGTAATTTGAGAAATGAATCGTGTGAATGTAGCTTGTGATGGTGCAATATAGTTGCGCAAACTATAGTTGTTTGTTTGAGCTGATGGGAATGTTCAATGCTTATGGTATTTGTAGTTGAGTGTTTTGTTGTACGTGGTATGATTAGTTTACGTATAGCTTTACGTGGCGTAGCTTTGCGTTGTTGTTTGAAGGATTTAGCTGGTGTGCTGTCGCAGTTTGTGGATTGTGACACTTGCGTTGGGTTTAGATTGCTTGATTGGTTTTGTGGACTTTACGTGACGTGAACTGTAGTTTGTATTGTTTGCTGTGCGGTTATTTATTTGAGTGCGCATACACTTACTTGGTGGTTTGTGGTTGATTATTTTGAATTTGAGTTGCTGTAGCTTATTGTTTGACACTGGTAGTTTTCCTGCGAGCATTATGTTTACATATTATTACCTGTATTTAAGTTCCTGTGATGAGTTTGCAATGCATAGTGATGCGTGGCGGGTTGTGGCGTTGGTTTGATGTGTGTTTATGTTTTCGTGTTTGCCTTGGGTTGGACGGTTTAGTGGCTTGTTGGGTTGTTGATATGAACTGTCAACTTATAGTGGTTTTGATGAACCTTTGTATTACTGCTGTTATAATTGCTGGTGGAAATTATTATGTTCTATGTGATGCAATTTACAGGTGGACTAACTAGTTTGCGTTTGCGGATTGTTTTAAACGTGTGTTTATATAACATGGTATGAGCGCTTGCTGTAGTTGTTGATACTAGTAGTGTTTCCTGGATTTGAAGTTGTGCGCTGTTACGTTAGCTTGGGTTTGACTTTGATTGGTGCGTGGTGTAACTGTGGTGGTGTCTTGTGCGTATATAGTTTCAGTTGGCTTTGAGCCTGCAATTTGTTGTGTTAGGCATCGGCATGGTCTTGTGTCGGTAGTTTGCTGTTGATGCTGTTATAAGTTATAGATGGTAATAGTTTATTGTGCGTACATGGTTTTTATATGGTATTACGGGTGAGTTTAATGTGTTTGAATGTCGTTCACTTTTGTGTTCGTGGGGTCTCTAAATGGTGGTGATTTCCATTTGAAACCTTTCATGATGATTTGCCTTGATGTTATGGTTTAGTTGACTTGTTGGTGAGTGCATGATATTGCTTTAGTACCTTTAGTTAGGATTGGTCATGATTGCTGTGTGGGCATTTATTGCTTATTTTGTTTCTTATGACGCGCACTTTTTGTTTCGTTTGCATGTGCCGAAATTGTGGGTTGCCAATGTTTTGCCTTTCGCAGGAATTAAGCACGGTGGTTTCTAAGTTATTTTACATGTTGATGCTGGTTTGTGTGCGGGGTTTATTGTAGTTGGTTTTGCTTGTTGCGCTACTGCATAGTTTGTATGGTAGGTTTGTGCGTGTGTTGCGTCTTTTGGTTTACGTGCTGGATGTTTCCTGGGCACACAAAGGGTCACTTGTGATTTGCGTTATTTATAGCTGCTGATAGTGTGGGTGTATATGCTTTACCGGAGTTGGGCGTGAAGTGCTGATGTTTGGGGTGTAGATGGTTAGGCATTAGAATTGTGGTACTTGGTGTAACTGTGTGTTTTGCTTAGGTTTATGGTTTGGACTGCTGTTTTAATTTTTGGGATTTTTGTATGTTTTATGCTGATTTCGTAGCCGTTATTGTGTGCATTTGTTTAATTTTAGTTTTAAGTCTGGGATTTGTTCAGTGCGTTTGGGGTGGGGTTGGGTTTCTTAGAAACTTTGTTTTGTGGGAAGGTAGTTACGTGGTGTTGTGTTGTTATTGTTATGAATGATTTAAGTTTTTGGTGAATTTAATGATTATGTGGTTTTGTCCTTTTTTTACGGTAAACTACACAAGATTTGTGGTATGATATGGTTACTTCGAATTGTATCTTATACTTTGCTTTTGGTAGCGGTATGTTTTATTTTGGATGCATGGTGTATTGTGAATTAATGATTGGTGACTTCTGTAATGCATGAATTGAGGTGGTGTTAATGGTAGTGGATTTAATGATGCATATTATTACGGAGCAGTACATAGTATGGGATGCTTAGAGCGCTAAACCAACGGAGTTGGGTTACTGTATTGCGGGAAGTTGTTTAGCGGTGTTTATGTAATGTTGTTAGTCAGGATGAATTTTGTTATTTTCCGGTTTGGGACGATTGTACTATATTATTTGCCGTAGATATTGATAGTAGTTTACTTGTTTGGTGGTTAATGGTGCTATTGCTGCCTATTTGTTTGGTAGAGTGTGTAATGTAATGCTATTTGGTGATGAGTTCCGACAGATTTACTTGGGTATTACGGACGTTGGGTAATGATGTATTTGGTGTTAACGTTGATCATATTTGCTTAGGGGACTGGCTGCATGTTGTTAGTGACATGAGTGTTGTGTATGTGCACTTATAGAACTTTACTTGGTGATGCTGCATTTAATAGCTTTATGGATTTATGTTGCGTGCTTTGCGTGAGAATGCTGGTTTTATGTTAGGAAATGTGTACTAACTTGCAGTTGTGTTGAAAGGTGGATTTTGGATGTTTGATTGTGTTTGGTTGGCTGATAAATGAATTTATTGGTATGTTAGCTGTGTTGCTTTTGAGTGGTTGGGTACATTGCTCTTGACTTGTTATAGACTGGGCAAGTGGTTGCTGGATGCTGTTCCGTGATGCCATATCGGTAGCTGGCTGATTTGGTGCGTGTGGGTTGATGTGCGTGTAGGATGATATTAAGGTTTTGTGCGCTGATCAATGTTGTGAGATGCGTACGATGGATGTACTTCGTTGGTTTGTGTTGATGCGCCTATGGATTGTGTACTACATGAATTCGATTTAAGGTTGTGTGTTTCAAGGGGAGTTTGCTTGTTCAATTAATTTGTTTGGGTGGTTTGTAAGTTGTTTGGGGTCGTAAGGTTAGTGTACTTAGTTGCTGCATTCTTTGCATTTATTTATGTTTAAATTTGAAGGCGCATTTGTGGTGCTGAGTTTACTGCGATACGTTTTCATGATATTTAATAGTTTGTATTGATTGTGAGCTTATATAACGTGTGGGTAGTATTAACTGCGATGGTTACAAGTGATGATGTTTGTTACTGTTTCATTATTATATCATTGTATACCTGTAATAGCTATATTTTCGATTTTAGTTTTTGTGTTATTACAAGTTTGGGTAGTGTATGTTTATTGTGATTCGTATTCTACTTTCCTTTGATGAAGTCATGCTGTTGATTGCGGGTTTAAGTTGTGTAGTGGTTGTTACGGGTCTGTTATGCACTTGTAGATTTGTGTTTGTTGGTTATAATGGTTTACGTGTCGCCGTTCGTAGGTTTCTTTTGCGAGGCGATTACGTTTTGGTTAGTGGATACTGTATTTACTTATTAGCAGTTCATGATCTTGACTCTGTGCACCTTATAATTAGTTGTCTGGCAGAAGTTTGATGTGTTTATTTATACACTTTATATAAGCTCTTAGGCACCTTACCGGTATGGCATTGGTTTGGTTGTGACTGCGGTGCATTGGTGTACAACCATTTGCTATTTTACATTATTTAATTTCGCATGATTATTTGATGTGTCATGGTGGTTACAGTTTCCTGTAGGTTTTGCTGGTTGTGGGCAGGATTTGTGTTTTCGCGAGTGATTACGATATCCGTAAGTTGTTTTGTGATGCATTGTTGCGAATTTGACAGCCTAATTAGAATTAACGGTGTGCTATTCTTTGGATTTGATATTAGGCTTGGGTTGTATGTTGTCGACTTTCGAAGGTTTGGCGTATTGATTTGTTTGTGAGTTATTGAGTGTTGTAGGTTTGCTGCTGCTTGAGGGTTTGTTGATTATTGTAGTACTTATATACTTTGCGTTGCCGATCGTGTTTAGGTATTCCATGCTTTGCTGTGTGAAACTGCAGCTGGTTGTTGCTTCGCTGCGATTTGTGGTGTTTTGACATGTTGTTGTTGCTTATTGTAAGTTGTTAATCTCGGGGTAGAGGTTCACTCAGTGTTGTTGGTGGGTGCCGGAGTTGCCCCAAGTTGCTTGTTTACCGGGGTTGCGTTTGGATTGGTACTAGCATTTGTGGCGTGCTGTGAACACAGATTTTGTTGACAAGGGTTTTTTCCGTGTTAAGTGTTGCGCTGTGATGTTGGTGGTCGGGGAGTTTGTTTGGGCACCTGTGTCGTGCTTGCTTGGTTACTTGTATTTACGCAAAGGTGCGGTTGCCTTGTATTGTGCGAGGACTGCTGTATGCTTTATTGTTTGGTTTGTGGTTTGTGTGTGAATATATTTGCTCATACTGTAGACTTTGTGATTGCTTGTGTTTCTAGTGCATGTCTAGATTGGATGCGTAGGTGCGGTTTACGCTGCTGTCTGGTATTGTGTTATTATTGTGATGTTAGGCATTAGGTTGGTGCATAACTGTTTGTTTATGCATGATAGGTGACTTATAGATTTTATGTGCTTGTAATTGTTATGGATTGGTGGTAATGGTTAAAGGCTTCGTTTTGGGCGGCGCGCTAACTTGTGGGCACATATTTGATTTGGTTACTTTGTATATTTTGTGTTGGGTATAGAGTTTTCCCATAAGTTTGTTTGAAGTTTTGGTTGAGAATTTTAGATTGCTTGATACTTTTGTTGGTTAAATGAATGTATGATGCTTGGAATATGCTTTGCATTTTAGGTGGGTTTAGGCAACTTTTTGCAGGGGACGATGATTTTGTAGATTGGCTGCTGTATAGCAGCTCTACTTTCGTGTTGTCGTGGGTTGTGGTGTAGATTACTTTTGAGTTACTTGCTAATAAATTTGTGGGGTTTATGGTTTGCGTACACTGTGTTTTGTATTTATGATTAGATAACGATTGTTTTTGGGTTGTATTGCTATACTTGTGCTTGTAACTTTCTGTGAGTGCTGCGGGCTGCACATTGTGTCGTGGACATGCTACTTTGGGGTGTGGGTTTAGGTTTGCGATTTGCATGCTGTTGTGCCACTTGTGGTATCTGATTGTTTGTGGGTTATTGTGTTTACTAGTGTGGTTACTTTGGTGGAATTTGAGATTTCGGCATAGGTTTAGCATGGCGTTGTGGACTTGATTCTTTTATACTCTGTTGGGTTGCTTAATTTATAGTTTGCCAACTGCGTTTTGCGTAAGAACAGTTGACTTGGGGTATTGTACTGTTGTATTTGCTGCGATCATGTTGCCGGTCTTACGGTATGTGTGAATTACCAGGACACCGTTTACGTTTTAGAGGAAATTGCTGATTTTTTGGGTTTAAGTCTTGTGTAGTTGTGTGCGTGGTGGTGCGTTTCTTGTACAAAGTGGGGTGCCTGTCATTGGTGTCTGTTGTGGGTTTGCGCTCTTTAGTGTATTTCGTTTGAGGGATGGTTTGTGGTAAGTGGACTCTTGGTGTTCTGCGGCATACACACAATTTGCAGGTGTTTCTGCAGGTGTTACTTGTGAGCTTAGTTTTGTGTTTAAGCGTTTAAGGTTGAGGGATTACAGTGTGGTTTATTAGGCTGTAAGCTAGATTTTACATTACGGGAATTGTGTATTGTTGTTTAGAGCTTGTGTGGTGAGTTTTTGTTTGTTGGGTTTGTTTGATTTGGTTGTGCCTGTATACTGCCCAGATTTATAGTGCTTTGTGTAGTGCTTATATGGTTACTTTATTGTAAGTGGGTTATCTGGTGATGCTTGCTTGTAGGTGTTTTGGGGGTGCTATTTGACCTTCGAGTGTGATATAATTGCGTTCTTTGTGGGTGGTACCATGGTGACGTGAGGGTGGTTTGCCCTGCGTGATTGTAGGTTATAGAACGTGGGTGCTGGACCTTAGTGATGGGTTGTTACGATTAGAGTTGGTTTTTTGTTTCTGCTGGTTTAGCGCCTTTATTATTAGGTTTGATTGCTGGCAGCCGTTATGGTGCAGCTGTTTGTCATGTGCAATACATGCAGTCTTGGGTGTTTGGTGGGCTTCAGGACACGTATTTTAGGCTTGGTTGTAGGCGTGTGTTGCTGAGTGCTTTTGTGGTGTGCGCTTTGCAGTGGGTTGCTATAGCACTACATTGTGGGTTGTTGTGTAACTAACAATGCTTGTGTTGTATTTTAGAGGGCGTGTTGTGCGGATTTACGCAGGTTACTTGATTTAATGTGTACGTCGGTTTGGAGCCTATGTTTTGGCTGCTTTCCTGGCCTATGGTTTTAGGTTTGGGATTGTTTTACTTGCTGCTTTTGTTGGGTTTGAGTGGTGTTTGGAGGGCGGGTGTTTGCCGGGTTTGTGCAGGCATAATTTCCTGTTACGTTGGGGTGTGTTTAGGGTTGCCCTGACTGCATGAGTGTTCATGTTTTGCGTGGACTGCGATATTTTGGCCGCTTGGGGTGCGATTTCGCGGGTATTTTGTGTTTGCCTAGTCTGGTTTGCGTGGTGGAGGGTTGATATAATATAGTGCAACAAGTTGTTAACTAGGTTGTGGAGGTGGGTTTTGCAGTTAGGGTTGCATTTGCGGAATTTTGGGTGTTTTAGCGTTTAAGACTGGATTTGCCTATGTTACAATAGGTGATAGCCTTGTTTTAGGTGGGTTTTTGGTGATTTTTGCCGTGTTTTTGACTGTCACCGTAGGATACTGGGTTTTGTGGTGGTAGTGTTTGTGGGCGAATTGTGGCGTAGGGCGGGAATGTTCCGTAGCAGGTGTGTGTAGTTTGCTGATTTTTGGGTGAATTTGAGGTGCCTTGCGCAAGTAGCTTGGTGGAGGGTTGATATAATATAGCATGGAAATGTCGGGTGTGAGGGCAGGTGCTGTATTTGTGTAGTTGTGAGTTGTATTGTTGTTTGCCACGTGGGTTTCAGATGTGATGGGCACTGGTATTACGTGTATTGGCTGGGTTTTGTAGGTGCCGTGGTGGGCGAGAGTGTGTGGTGTTTGTGATGCTGCTAGGTAGTTATAGCTGTTTCGGTGACTTGTAGTTCGGAGGCCTGATAGGCATTTTGGTGGACTTAAACAGGATTCTGTGATTTTGGGTCTGTTGGTTGCAACCTGTTGAAGGCTGATCCGGGTGGTGAGTTTGTGTTTGTGATGTGAGACCCTGGGATTTAAGGGTTGTGCGGATGGCTTGCACATTTGGTGGTCTGTAGCTTGAACTGGCTATTTGGGCTTTGGTACGGTGCAGGCTACCGGGTGTCGGACTTGCGGGTGATTGGCTTCACTGAGTGGTAGACTTTTAGATTATATGCTTTGGGTTTTATGGTTGTAGTTACTGCAGAATGAGTGTGGACGGTAGGTGATTGATCTGTGCGTTACGCTGCTTAGGGTTGCAGATTTGGTTGCGGTTGCGGGTACTGTTTTGTGGGGGTTTAGTATTTGTGGTGGTCGCGCTTGCTGGTGACACGGTCGCATGGTTGGTTATGTGGGGTCGTGCATTTATGAATTTTGCTGTGAGTGCTTGTTGGGTTGGTGTGATTGAATTACTTTTATTATTCGTGTAATATAGAAAGAGTAGATTAGTTGTATTTGGTGGGTTATTTGCCGTGAGTTTGAGTGTTACTGTGTATATGAGTTATTGTTGATGAAGTTGTGTTAGTGGACTTGTAGGTATTTGAATTGATTTTGCTTTCCTTTACTGCTTGAGTTTGAGTTTTCGGGGTTGCTTGGTGGTATTAGGGATCTTGTGTGCGCACATATGCTGTGTATTTGATTTAGCGTGTAATTTTATAGTAGTCCTTTCATACCGGCGACTTTGATTATGGTGATGGTGGTAGTTTCTGTTGATTTTGTTTGTTAAATGTCGTATGACTATACATAGAATGGGTCTTGCAAGGGTGTTGCGGGCGTTTATGATTGTAGGGAAGCGGATAGGATGCTTATGGTTGAGGGCTTTGTGATGGGTTGTTTAGTACTAGGATTGTTGTACACATGGAGTAGTGGTTTATTTGTTGATGTAAGGTTTCGGTGTGGATGATTAGTTGGCAGGTACGTAACTTGCTAATCTAGAGTTAAGTGTTGGACTGTGATGCACATGTGTTGTGGTGTAGTGTGTATTGATTAGATTTTGTTTTGTTGCGGTGCTGAAAGCGTTGTGTTGTGATTTGTGAGTTTCGTTGGATATGGTGGGGACTTTAAGTATGAGTTTAGTTATTGTTGCATTTTGGACGTATGGTTGCTTTGTGTTGTGGTTTTGTTTATGCCCCGGTATATAGGTTTCTTTATAGAGAAGTTCTGGGTGGGGTTGTGATGTGAGTGCCTAGTTACTCGGCTTTATTGAAATGGTATAGTCGTGTTTGAGTAGATGTAGTTGGGCTGAGTGTTAATGCGGTTTTGGTATAACTGTTATGGTTTTAGTGGTTAGTGCATTAAATGATTTCGTATATTAGTGCAGGTATTTGTGGTATGTGATTCGTCAGCTGTGTTTAGCGTGGATTGTTAGATTACAGGTTTTAGGGTGTAGCGTGTAGTTGGTAGAGCATTTAATTTTGATTAAAATAAGTGGTGTGTTTGCGCGGGTTTAGGTTTATGACTTTGGTTGGATTTAGTGGTAAGTTGGGTGTCTTGGTGGGTTTGGTGCTTTTATTGCGTGAACTTAGTCGGTGAGGTTAGCGACTGGTATCTCATTTTTGGTGGTGCTGTTCGTTGCGGTGTTTTAAGGTTATGCGGCGGCTGGGTGGGTTTTATTTTATATGTGTCTTTGTTTCTCCGCACTATGATTTTATTTTGTGTGGGTTATTTGTCTGGTTGTTTTTGTGTAGTTTGTGATTCATTTGGCGTTTAGGTATTGCGTGATAAACATTATGTTTTGTGTTTGGCGTATATTTAGCTTGATTTTATGTAATTTGTGAATTTTTGTTGTTATATGTAGTTTGTGGTTAGCTTGTTGCGCGGGCTGTTGACAACCAGTGGTTTACTTTGTGTAGATGTATTTTGCGTTTGAAAGTGTCTTAAGCTTTCTAGGGTTGTTTATGTTTTGCGAGATTACTTATAGTTTAATGTAATTTTACGAGGACTTAGGTAATTGGTTTTATGGGTGGTTGATGTTTGTTGTTTAGTTGCACATGATGGGAGGTGTTGGGAAGCGGTGGTATTGTCATAGAACGTGTGGGTGTGCATTGTGTGCGGGTTGGTTTGCTGTGAATTTGGATATTGGTTGTCGGATGAGGCTGCTATATTTTATAAATGTTTGTTGGTTTTATATTGTGTAGGATGATTTGTTGTTTAGGTTTTGCGTGTGTGGTGTATGATACTTTTAGGTCTATTATTTGCACGATGTTTGGTGTGTGTCTGGGATTTAAGCGTGGGGTTGATTGCTATTTACTTGTGACTTTTGTTTGATGTGTTCATTAAATAACTTTGTGTTGTTAGGTTTGCGTTGGGTGCGTGTGGAACAAATAGTTACCGCTGTGATTTACTATGTTGCGCAGGAGTGACGCCTTTATGTGTATCTTTGTGTATTAGTTTATGGCAGTTATCGTTAGATTTGTGTATAACTTAAATTTGGCATTGGGTATAATTTCGCTTAGCAGGTATCGTGGTGTGCTTTGTGTTTGCGTATTGCCAATATTTGGCTTGAACCGCTTTACGAAGAACTTTACTGATGGTGTTTTGCTGTTAAAATTGGTTGCTTGGTGTTCTTATAACTTAGGGCAGTGACTTGGTGAGTGACTCAGTTGCTTGCTTGATTTGATTTAGTGTGTTGCATTGTGGGAATTTGTGACTTTTTTGGGCTTACCGGATGCACAGGCTTACTTGTGGTTTTGTGGGTGGGTCATTGTTTTGTGGGTTTGCAAGAGCGCAGTGTGATATTTCAGTTTACCGGTTTATAGATTTGCTGAAAGTAGACTCGTTATTGGTAGTATGTTTTATTTAGTATATAGATTAGATGTGATGCTGTAATAGTGAGCCTTGCGTTTGGATATGTGTGGTTATTACTGGGTAGAGATGTTGTTTATTTGGATGTTGAGATTGACTGTTTTGTGGTGATGGGTGCTGTGCTGATTTGCTTTTGAGTTAGTCTTTTACAATATGCTTCATGTTTGTGTATTTATGGCTTGATACAGACTGCTGATTGGTGTTGCATTAGTGGCTTGTGTTGTAAGTTAGTTTGGTGTTCCTTTGCCTATTAGCGTAGATTTATGCAATTGCAGGTATGGTTTTGTTGTATTGTGTTGACTGGTTGACTTCTGCTTGGAGTTGTTTACTTTGTGGGATTATGCAAGCATTGGCTGTTGATTTAAGTGGGTGGGATGGTGGTTTGTTTGCGAAACGGTGGGATTTAAGGGCTGAATGCAACAAGACTGATGTTGCGCTACAAGGTGTATTGGTTGGTTGAATGGCTTTCAGCTACTGAGATTTCGAGGACTTGCGGGGTTTAATGATTTGGAAATTCGTAGACGCGGAGTTGCTTTGCGTTGACTGTGTTGTTTGAGCTGGTTTTAGCATACGATTTATGCGGGTTTGATGTAGTTATTCTGTTTTGTATTGTAGTGTGTAGTGTTTTGGATTGTTATCTAAATGTGGGCTTGTACCGGTAAGGGATTGTATGTTTACTAATTTCTGCGTAATTGTGCTGATTTGTGGGACGCAACTTTGCGGTGGGTTTACTGCAACTTTGTTGAAGGTTTTGGAGGGTTGTGTAACCTGTTGCTTGTGTTGGTTTGTGCTTCTGGCGAATAGTTTGTTTGTTAAAGGTAATTTAGATTATTGTTACGACAGTTAAGTGCTGTATTATGTTTATAATGGATTTAGCTTAACATGACGATCTGGTTGATTGCAGCATTGTGTGTAGTTCGTAATTTAGTTTACTTGGATTGTTTAGTATTGGGTGGTATGCTTTGTGTTTCCGAGGTTGACTGGTGTAAAATTTGGTGGTTATGTGCAGCACTCCTTTAGTTTTAAGGATTGCTTGTGTAGATGGTGTATATTTACGTGTGCGTGGTTGGTTTATGTTGCGTTATGTGCTGCGTGAGGTGCTATTTTGGTTTAAACTGGTTTGTTGTGTAGTCTTTACTATTGTAGCGGTTATTTTTGTGTGTTTAGCTTTGTTTATATGCTTTTGGATAGCTTATTGTTTTCGTTAATTTCCTACAACGTAGGTTTTGTTCTTTGATGAAGTAGCCTTGTTTTGACTGTTACTGTTTGGGTGTTTACGCACAGTTTGATTAACTTTTACATTGGAGTACTGTGATTGCTAGGGATTGACCTGTTATGGAGCGAAGATGACTGTGTGTTGTCGTGTTAGTGTTGGGCGTTTACGCGGGTGCGTGTGATGGAGATTGAATTTACGGTGACTGACTGTATGTTGTTATGCTGTAAGTTGGGGTAACGTGTATATTTGTTGTGATTTGTATGCTTTGTGCGTCTACTGTTATGTTGGTAAGGTTCTTCGCGGGTGCCCTACGGGTTTGTTTATTTCTATGTGTTTGTTTTGATTACTGAGATTTAATAGATACTTTATATATTTTACTGTATGTTGTTCTCGGATTGTTGTTGCATGCCAGTAATATAAGTTGCATATGTTTTGGTAGTATTTACGTGCATTGTGTTTAGAGGTTGTTTGTGATTTGTGTAATTCGGTGTTCTGATCCTGGTTTTGCCTTCTGAATGCTGGTTAGGCGGTTATAATTCCATCCATGACTTATTGTTTGCGAGGTTTTGATGGTTTTTAATCCTGAAAATTGCGGCGGGGGGTTGCTGTGGTTTTGAGGTGCATGTTACGTGATTAGCCTTGTCTACAAGGGTGTTGGTGGTGCCCTTTACAGATTAGAGGTGATTGATATGTGCTTTGTGATATTTTTTACTTGTGGGTGTTTGAGTAAGTTAACGGAGTGTGCTGATGCGTGCGGCAGTGGATTTGTGATTAAAGCTGCACTTTTGCATGGTCGGTATATTGTGCCTTTCGAGGCGTGTTGTGCTGGTGTGATCTTTACGTTTGATATTTTGATTTCGTTTGATGCTTTTGGAATTTGTGTATTTTATTTTGGCTTTGCGCGGGTAGTGTGTTTAGTTTTGCTTTGCTGATAATAGGAGGATGCGTTGTGGGTTTCCGTTTTGTTAGCGAGTAGTGTTATAAATTTGCGACGTGTAATAGTGTTTGTAACTTAATGGTGTTTTTGTTATTACTGTAATGGTTATTTTAGTGTTTGTATTTTATTGCGCGGTAACTTTATGTACTGTTGTTTATATGTATGTTTGTTTTGCATATTGATATAGGAGTTTGATGAATTGTGTATGCGTTAGTGTTGCTGTTTAGATACTCATATTGAGCATTGTGCTTATTGGTGTTGTGTGGCCGTAGTTTTGTACTGTTTATTAGTATTTTACTTTTGAACTGTTTGCTTTTGCATGCTGATTGGTTTCGCAATTCGATGACTTTATTTTATGATTGGTTACTGCAATGCTTTGGAAGGCAGCTGTGTAGCCTTGTTTTTGGATTGTTGCGGGTGTTGTTGATCACGCGGAGTAGGCTGTGCTGCTTCTTTATACTGTTTGCTGAAGCGTTGATTTGTTTCGAATTGTGGGTGCTGGTGGTATGTGCGGTATTATTTAGCATTTTGGATTTGGTTACTTTCGCTTTCTGAGGATTTATTGCAGGCTTAATATATTCTGTGATAAGTGTGTTGTTTGGTTTTCGTTATTTGCAGTTTGGTTAAACCTGTATTAATATGCTTGTGTATGCTTTGATTAGTGGCTTACGTAGTGTGTGAGTTTTGCACATTGCATTTGGAGAATTTTATGGTTGAAGTTATGTTTGCATGTTATAGAGAGCGTTGGTGTTGTTGTTGGCTGTAGCGGGAAGCGCATAGTTTGCAAATGTTTGATCCAGATACGTTTGAATTAGGTTTGGATTTGATGCTGACAGCAAGCATTTATGTTGTGTAACTGCTTACTTGTGACTTTATTTGCATTAGTTGAAGTGTTGTTTATGTTCTGCTCTAAGTTATTGATATAGTGTAAAGACGGAGGTTGCATGGGTTGCGGGTGTGGGTTTACTTGTTTGTGTGATCTCCTGATTAAATCTTTGCACATTTAGGTTCTGGTTGTTGTGGTTGGAGGTGTCTGACCTGTTGGTTGTTGTACTATGGAAGCGACTCTACGCCTAGTTGGCGCCGACAGTGGGCTTTAAGTTTGCCTTGCGATTAGGTTGTATTGTGTTTTAGTTCCTTGTGGGCTTGAAAGACGATTTGCCTTGGTGATGCGTTTGCGGGGTGGATTTTCATGGGTTTAGCTATTGTTTGTGTTTTGGATTCTGTTAACATGTACTGATTCCAACTTGAGTTGTTCTTACAGTTGCTTTTGTTGATTTGCATATTTGTTCTGGTATGTTAACTCTTCAGTGTACTGTTGTGGACGGCTTAAGTGTGCCGGTTTCTGGTGTTTTGCCGGAATAGCTTTTTAGCGAGGTTGTGTTGGTTTACGGTTACACGATTTTTTGGGATTTTACCGTGTTCCGTAGAAGTTTACGAATTATTTTATGATTGTTTGTTAATAGGTGTGTTGTTGTTGGTGGGGGTGGGTGTAGTTATGACTGTGTTTGATGCTTTGGTATTGGTTGATTGCCACTAACTTTATACTTCTTATATTAATTAGTTTGCATGTTAGCTTGTTTGGTTTGTGTGGTTACATAAGGTTGCTTATAGTCTTTGTAATGTTTGATTTGTATGATATATAGATTGAGTTTAACGATAGAATGTAATAGCATGTGTGGTTTATTGTTATTACTTTGATAATTTTGATTTAATTTATATAGATTTTGGTGCTGTAGATTTGTTGTAGGGTTGGTTTGAGTGGTGGTGGGTTGCAAGTATGACTGTGGATTTTTACGTTGGTAGCATTAGGTACAGTGTTACGTTGTTGCGTTATTGTGGTAGGTTTACTATGGATGCCGATTTGTGATTCGTTAATATAGATGGGTGATTAGCTTGAAGTTTAGACGTATGTTTAGTGGTTGCGTTAATGATGGTTTGGTGTTAGCGTGTTTCGATATATTGTTGGTTGTTAGGTGGATTTCAGGCTGAATTTTGCCTGTGATTCGGATAAATTTAATTTAATTGTTGCTTTAAGTTTTGTTGCTTCTTGCTGTGTGATGCCTATTAGTAAACTTTGTTGCGTGTATGCTGTATGCTAAGGGTTGTTACTAAGTAGCGTTGCTGTTGTGTTACTCACTAAGGATACTTTCTGGTATGTTGGATCCCTGTTTAGTTAGCATGTGACTTTGGAGCTGTGCGTTGTTGATTGATTGTTATAGCTGATATTTACTGTTACAGGTATTTTGTGCCTTTGGACTTGGATTTGTGCGCGCTTCGTAAGGTCTTTGCTTACGTTATTTGCTTTTAGGATGTTTTAATTAGCTTGTTTGCGTTACATTGTTTTGATACGTACCTGTAGGTGTTGCTTGTTTGCTAGATGATTACTTGTTAGCATTATGTGGTAGTTGCGTGCGGGCGACAAAGTTGTGGCTTATGCTTGCACTTATGATGGTTAATGTTATCTTTGATGATGAAATTCGGTACATGTGGACTGGTTAGTACGGCTGGAATTGTTTTGTTAATGATGTTTACTTAGGATCGTTGTGACATGAACTTTGATACTACGGTTTGTGTTTAGGTTGTTGCAGGTTGGGGTAGGTAGTAGTTTTATGTGTTACTAGTTAGCTGCTAGTAATATTAGTATATTCGTGTGTTAGCGGGGTTGCTTGTATGCGTGTTGGCACCGAGGTGCTGCGTTGTGGGGTTTTGCTAGAGTTTGTGGTTTACTAGCTGGTTTCGGAGTGCTTTGGCGACTGTTGGTCGATTTATAGTGTTTTATACGTGTTGGCTTCATGCAATGCGTTGTGGTGGGTGTAGCTGATAGATTGTGGTAGGTAGTGGGGCATGGATGCCTCACTTTACGTAAATTTAGGTTTAACGAGCCTCAGGTGTTTTCATGTTGAGATTCGTTTGATGTTGACGATGATTCGGGTGTTTATAGGTTTTGTGTAGGTGGTTATGACTGGATGCTGCGCGCGCCTAGGCGGTTGTTATGCCGATGTCATAGCTGCATTGTGGTTGTACTTAGTTTAATATGACGTTTGATTGTTTGATGCAATTGTTGTGGATTTGAGTGTTGGTAATGTAAGTTATTTGTTTTTACAGTGATGATTGTTCTGCTTTCCAATGGGAGCAGTTTTTGGTATCTGCTGTGGTTGTATTTTGAGTTTGTGAGTGCATGCTGATGATGGTTCTGTGTTTGCGTGATGCCATACTACGATATATATAGCTAGTGTAATAACTTGTGCGCTTAATCTTTGTTATAAATTATTACTAGTTGGGTGCATTCATATTTTATGTTGATTTGCTGGTTGGCTGTTGTTGATGGAAGTAAATTTATTTAATGGTGCATGTTGTAGTTTGCATATTGGTGGCACTGTAATGATTGACATTTTGAACAATAACGAGTGTGGTGTTAGTTGTGCTTGCTTTTTACTTGGGATTTTACGTATGCTGGGGTTTGATGCTTTTGGATGCTTTGATTGCTTGGTACTTTGACTTTGTAGGTTTGATGGTTTGCGTGCCTTGAAGCTTCTTTAATTGTGTGGTACGTGCTTGTTTTTGGTTGTAGCGTTGTGCGTGTGGGTTGCTGGTGCATGTTACCACCACGACTTTCTGTTATTGTTTGTTGTTTTGCGATTGTTTAGCTTGCCTACTGTTTTTTGTTAGCGTATTTGTTGCAATGCATGGGTACTGGTGACTTGGTTGTTTACTGCTGGTTTTATTTATTCCATGCTTGTCAGGTGGTTATGGCATTGGATTGGTATTTATGGTGTTTTGCTGTTTAGGGTTCTTTGGCTTGACGTTTGCTGTTGCGGGGAATTATGATTTGTAGGTTTGCATTTTGTTTAGGTGTGGTTTTGTTTGGGCTTTTATGCTAGCTCAGAGGTGTTCTGAGCGTATGGCGGCGGATTCACAGAGGGCTTACGCAGGTCACAATGGTGGAAGCCTGGTTGGTTTTAGTTTTTTGTGTGGTGCATGCTCGCATGTGCGATTAAGGGCCGTTTGCCTTGGGGAGGGTTGTGTCTTACCCGTGTTTCCTTAGGTTTATTGTTGTTGTAGGTTTAGGTTACTTAGGTTTTAGTTAACGCAGGGATTTGTGGGGAGGCGTGTTGCTGCGAGGTGTAGTGCTTGCTGGGTTTAGTGGGGTTTTAGTGCTGGATTAAGCCGGTGGTTTTGATGTGTTGTAGGTTTTGATTGTTATCTACTTTAGAATGTTGGTTTCTTCCGGGACGTCATTTGTAATGGCTGTTGTTTGTGTTGAGGGTGTTTGCTAGCTGCCTAGGTTGTGGTGGGTTGATGGACTTTGGGGTAAAGGTGCTGGTTGCCGGCATTGTATAGTTCGGTATTGTGCTGCCTAGGAGTTGGTTGCGGACTTGTGTCCTACTTGTTGATGCCTTACAAGTTTGCTCTCGCCGTATTGGTTGTTGACACTAGTTTGTGGGTGCAATTGTGGTGGGTGTGGTGTTAGTAGGTGTTTTATGGGAAGTCCTATGAATTTTGGGTTTTTAGATTCGTTGTGACTGGGTTTAGCGGATTGCTTGCCATGGTGTGGGTTGGCTTTCATGGGTTTTGCTTGCATTTATGTGGGTTTTGCGTGATTTGGTGTTTGTGAGTACTGCGATTCGACATGCTGGAGGGGTTACCACGGGCTGGGAAATTTGGGGATTTACGCCTACCTCGGTATTTCTTTGTGCTGGAGGGTTGATATAATATAATGTGGTTATGGTTATTTTGGTACACTGGGGAGGTAGCCTGGGATTTTGCTTGTTTTGGGGTGCTTACACTAGGTGCTGGGGAGTGCTAGATGTGCTGTGAGTTTTGGGAATTTTTCGGGATTTTTCGGGGTTTTTCGGGGTTTTTCGGTATTTTGGCTGTTTCCGCTGTATTTCGAGGTTGCTGGTGTGCGCTTGTGGCTGGCTTGAGTATGGTACATATAGGGGTTTAGGTTCCTGGGTTTACGGGTGATTTTCAGAATGCCGCGGGCAGACTGTTGGGTGGAGGGTTGATATAATATAGGCGGCAACAAGGTGAATGTTGCTAATGCGATTTTTGGGGTTTGTATGGCGTGTGGGTACCACAAGTTTTGCTGGGTGGGGGTTTTGCGGATTTGTGCTATCCGGGGTGGGCGGGCCTACGCAGGTACCTTACTCTTTGGTGTTGATTTGGTTGTGGTGTGAGCTTGACTTACGTACTGCGTGGGTAGTGCGGTGTTTTGTGGTGAATGCTTGTATGGATTGGCTACTTTGTAGATTGCTGAGAGCGGGAGTTTTTTGCGGACTTTGGGTTTGTAGGGTGTTAGTGGTTTACGAAATCGTTGATTTGCAGTGGTTGTGATGGTTTCGGTTTGGCAGATTCGGGATTGCAGTTATAGTGGTTGTGCGTCGGGGTTTATATATCTTGGCATCGTTGTTTTGTGTACGCTTTGTGGGATGTTGGTGACCATGCTATAGAAAGGTGTATCGAGTCGTGGTGTAGAGGTGATTTTGCGCGTTGTGGTTACGGGTTGGAAGGTTAGATAACTCTGACACGGGTTATGCGTTGTGGGCTTGTGATTTGGTATGAATTTTAAGGGAGAATGTATAGTGTGTTTTGTGGCTGCATAATTTGTTGGATATTGTACTAGTACTGGAGGCCTGTGTAGTGGATGCTGCATGTCTGGTGGTGCCGGGGTGTTAAGCGATTTGAGGGCTTGGATGTCAATATGGTGGTTGCATTGTTGGTTGTGCGATGTGAACCTTGATTTAACGTGTAACTGTATTCCAGAGATCTTTAGTTTTGTTGTACATGGTACACTTCATTTTTTGTTGGTTTGCTTCTGGGATTGCTTGAAGTGGTGTCTAGATGGGTACTAGTTTATGTTTTGTGGTTCGGACGAGTTTTGCAGTGTTTGTTTAGAGGTGCGGGATTGTGTATTCTGGATTGTGAGTGACAGACAAATGTTGGGTTGACGGGTGATTGTTTCGGGGGTAGGTGTTTTGCCTCCTTGGTTGTGAGTCTGTTGCGTGCTGGATTAAGTTTCTTCTGGCCGTTGCATGGCGTGGGTGGTGGTTGTTGTGAGTTGCATTATGGGTTTCTTTGTTAGTATGAGTTTTAGGGAGTTTGCTGGTGTAGTTGGTTATGGTTTGTTTATGTTGAACCTTAGGTTTTCAGATTTACATTGTTGTGGTATGGGTTTTGGGTTTTGCTTTGTGGGGTGGATTTTTATGGTACTCTCATTGATGTGTGTGTGGTTGCTAGTGTTGCTTGGAGGTTTGTTCCGGCGCGACTTGTGGTTTTAAATAGATGTAGTTGTTACCACTTTGGGATGTGGTTTGCGGTGGGTTCTTTCCTCTGGTTTTACGGTGCTTGTGGCTTTGTTATTTTAGTGTAGGAGGCTTGGCATGTTGTGAGTTTGCGCTTCCTGTAGATTGTTTGAGTACGTAGGTTTATTAGGATTGTGTTACAGAGCGAGATTTGTGTAGAGTTTGATTGCGTACTGTTACGGGTTTAATGTGTACTGCATAATAGTGGTTTTGGTGTGTATAGTTGTGTATTTCTGCTTTATGAGCCGAAGTGGTGGGTTTGTCTGTATTTGCATTTGCTGGGTAGTTCAGGTTGCCCTGGGGTTTTGAGTACCCAATTTCTGGGGTGTTTCTTCGGGGTTGAATGTTGTGCATTTGCGTGCAGTAGGTTTCGAATGCCCCCGTAGCCCGTTATGGAACATTGTTTGTGTTGACGCAGGTGTGTTCTTGGCGGTTTACTTTTATGATTGCTGTGAACTTTGAGAGTTATATGTTGGGAAGCTGATTTATTTTGTATCTATGAAGTTGTGTGGTTTACTCATATCAGATGCACGTTGGGTTTTTTACAGCATCTTGAGTGGTGTTGCTGTGAGTGCCTGCTGGCGGTTAGGGATGGCGATTGAGTGCTAGTGCTTGGATTCCGATTGTGCTGGGTTTTGCTGGCTTTAATTTGGCGTAGCTTGCGACTCAAGGGATGGTAAATCACTTCCTTGAATGCCGTGTACTTAGTGTGGTTCTGGTGCGGACGAGATGGCTATGGGTAACTATGTTGGTGGGCATTTTGGGTTGAATTGGTTTTGTGTAGGTTTAAAATTGACATTTTGCATTTCTTAGTTTGTCTGTATGCCATATGTGTTTGTTTGCCTGGGTGCTTTGTGTTTGCTTTTGTAGGAAGTTTGCAACGTTGTGTTGCGATATGACATTTAGTGTGTTTCGAGTTCCAGTGGGCATGGTGGGTAGCGGTATTATGGCGTTTGCTTTGAACTTGTGGGCTTATTGTTATTGTTTTTGCGGTTTCCGATTTGTGAACAACAACATTACACCACTGTGAGATGCTGATTTTGTTATTACATTGATTTACTGCGTGGGTGTGCTGGTGACATAAGGCATTGGCATGTATATTTGTGTTTTATGTGGATAACGCGTGTGATTGCTGTGATCTGTAATAGGTGTACAGGCTTGCCTTCGTTGAACGTTGGTTGTGCTGAGCATTTTACTGTTGAAAATTTGTTTGGTAGCCTCTTATTTGGTTAGGATTATGCGTTGTACAGATTTGAGTTTATGAACAGGTTAAAATCTGATTGAAGTTGTGTGTTGGGGAATGATTTGCGCAGTACAATTGTGAGTTTGCTGGTAGAATGTTTGTTGGTAGGTGGTATTTGATGCATTTGTGCTTTTGTGATAGGTTGCGTTTGTTATGTGTACTTTGTAGGATGCTATTTGGCAGGAATTTATGCCAGGAGCGTGTTTGACAGTTGTTAGGGTTGTTGATGGACTATGTCTGTTGTTTTTACTGGTTGGTAGTTGGTGTATATTACTGTTGTAAGAGTGTTGGATTTGCTGAGTATATGCTTAATTTACAGATGAAAGATTGTGCACGGGTATTTAGTGTGGGTTAAAGTATTTGACATGGTTTGTGATTGTTGATTAGGATTGGTGGGTTAACGATGTTGTAGATGTTACAGGAGTTAATCCTTTATATTTAATTGCAAAGCGTGTTGCATAAATGTTCCTTATGTTGGTGTGGGCGTTTTATATGCGAGAGTTGTTAGGTAATTTGGTGTTATGATTGTTGTTAGGTTGGTTAGTATGTTTGTTTTGAATTCATGGACGATTGGTATTTTAACTTTTAATGACTTAGGTTTACGGGATGTTAATGTGTTTCTTTGTGCATGCAGAATAAAGCGGATGATTCAAATGCTGCTAGTTCATTAGATGTGCACTTAATGATTACTAGGGTGTTTAAATTTTGTTTGATATTTGTAGTGGTTATTGGTAGCTGATACACCTATGGGAACGGTGTTTTGTGGGTATGATAGTTTGATTTTTAATAGTACTGTGATATGTTGCGCTTACGCCTGATTTGGGTTTAATGCTTGTTATTCTGATTGTTTGAGTTAAAATTAAGCCTGTAATCCTAAGTTGATGTATTTATTAATGTAAGCTTGTATTGGTTGTGTGTTAATGAGTAAAATTTTATGTTAGTGTGATTTGCACAACAGTTTTTGTTTGCTGCCAGGTGATTTGTTTTTATTGTGGTGTTCCTAACCTTTAAACTCGCTATTAGGTTTGCGTGTATTTAGTGTTTTTAATGCTAATTGTCTGGGTAACTTGTTAAACTTGCTGTAATTTAATTAGTGTTTGCTTGCCGGTGGAGGCGAACTTTGGTTATTCTGTTTAGATTGCTTCCTGTGGAAGGTTTGCTTTGAACCAAACATGTGTGTATTGTATCATTGATTTATTTATTGCTTGTGTTGGTATTAGTTTATTATGTTAGAGTATTCAGTTTGCGGGCTGGTGCGGCGGTTTGATATTGTGAGGTATATTCCAGTGATTTTGCAAGGTATTCCGTGTGATGTCATTGTTTCTGGTTGATTATGATTCTTTATCGTTGTTTTGAGACTTCGCTGTGCAGGTGGATTTATAATAGCCGGACTTATGAGTGATAGTCTATGGATGTCGTTGCTTGTAGGTTGCTTTTGGGTGATGATGTTGGTTTAAGTGTATTGACTGGTATTTTAACTTTATATTGAATGAAGGTTGAGGTTACTGTGATGTGTTCTTTGTTGCAGCGGGTTTTCCAGATGTGAATTTGTTGTGGGGATATCGCTGGACGTTGTTAATTTTGATTTATATATTGGCTTTTGAATGAGGTGTACGATAGTTGAAGGGATGGTGTATGTTATTATAATACGTCAAGTTTAGGATATTTTGTGCTTTGTAGGTTAGATCAATATAAAGTAGGACGCGTTAGGTTGATTGAGTTGTGTGGTTTGTGTATTGTGTATTATAGTGCGTGTTGCAGGTATTGCCGTGTGGTGTGGGATTAAATATATGTTACAGGAGTGGCTGTTTTGTGGTTTATGGTGGTTTGTTGGGTAATTATTGTTTTGGCACTACGTAGGATGGTTGTGTTTATGGGTTGACACGATGTGACTTTGCAATGATATGTGCGCGAACCGTTTATAACAGAGTATAACATAGCTTTACTGCTGTTCATACTTGTATTATACTTGTGTATAGGCTTTGCTAGTGGAGCTTTGATAGTTGCAGATTATATTATACATTCATTATAGCTAAGAACTTCACTGACGTTTACTTGGTGTTGGCATGATGCCCATGATGCATGTTTATACTTTTATTAGATTTAAGCGTATGTATTTGTGATCTTCACTAATGAAATGAATTGCGTATTATTGTAACTTTGCGCTTGAGCGATGGGTAGATGGGGTATATGTGTGTCATCGACGCTTGCTATGGTTGGTTTGGTGTACTAAGATTGTTATAGTAATTTGAGAAATGAATCGTGTGAATGTAGCTTGTGATGGTGCAATATAGTTGCGCAAACTATAGTTGTTTGTTTGAGCTGATGGGAATGTTCAATGCTTATGGTATTTGTAGTTGAGTGTTTTGTTGTACGTGGTATGATTAGTTTACGTATAGCTTTACGTGGCGTAGCTTTGCGTTGTTGTTTGAAGGATTTAGCTGGTGTGCTGTCGCAGTTTGTGGATTGTGACACTTGCGTTGGGTTTAGATTGCTTGATTGGTTTTGTGGACTTTTACGTGACGTGAACTGTAGTTTGTATTGTTTGCTGTGCGGTTATTTATTTGAGTGCGCATACACTTACTTGGTGGTTTGTGGTTGATTATTTTGAATTTGAGTTGCTGTAGCTTATTGTTTGACACTGGTAGTTTTCCTGCGAGCATTATGTTTACATATTATTACCTGTATTTAAGTTCCTGTGATGAGTTTGCAATGCATAGTGATGCGTGGCGGGTTGTGGCGTTGGTTTGATGTGTGTTTATGTTTTCGTGTTTGCCTTGGGTTGGACGGTTTAGTGGCTTGTTGGGTTGTTGATATGAACTGTCAACTTATAGTGGTTTTGATGAACCTTTGTATTACTGCTGTTATAATTGCTGGTGGAAATTATTATGTTCTATGTGATGCAATTTACAGGTGGACTAACTAGTTTGCGTTTGCGGATTGTTTTAAACGTGTGTTTATATAACATGGTATGAGCGCTTGCTGTAGTTGTTGATACTAGTAGTGTTTCCTGGATTTGAAGTTGTGCGCTGTTACGTTAGCTTGGGTTTGATTACTTTGATTGGTGCGTGGTGTAACTGTGGTGGTGTCTTGTGCGTATATAGTTTCAGTTGGCTTTGAGCCTGCAATTTGTTGTGTTAGGCATCGGCATGGTCTTGTGTCGGTAGTTTGCTGTTGATGCTGTTATAAGTTATAGATGGTAATAGTTTATTGTGCGTACATGGTTTTTATATGGTATTACGGGTGAGTTTAATGTGTTTGAATGTCGTTCACTTTTGTGTTCGTGGGGTCTCTAAATGGTGGTGATTTCCATTTGAAACCTTTCATGATGATTTGCCTTGATGTTATGGTTTAGTTGACTTGTTGGTGAGTGCATGATATTGCTTTAGTACCTTTTAGTTAGGATTGGTCATGATTGCTGTGTGGGCATTTATTGCTTATTTTGTTTCTTATGACGCGCACTTTTTGTTTCGTTTGCATGTGCCGAAATTGTGGGTTGCCAATGTTTTGCCTTTCGCAGGAATTAAGCACGGTGGTTTCTAAGTTATTTTACATGTTGATGCTGGTTTGTGTGCGGGGTTTATTGTAGTTGGTTTTGCTTGTTGCGCTACTGCATAGTTTGTATGGTAGGTTTGTGCGTGTGTTGCGTCTTTTGGTTTACGTGCTGGATGTTTCCTGGGCACACAAAGGGTCACTTGTGATTTGCGTTATTTATAGCTGCTGATAGTGTGGGTGTATATGCTTTACCGGAGTTGGGCGTGTGAAGTGCTGATGTTTGGGGTGTAGATGGTTAGGCATTAGAATTGTGGTACTTGGTGTAACTGTGTGTTTTGCTTAGGTTTATGGTTTGGACTGCTGTTTTAATTTTTTGGGATTTTTGTATGTTTTATGCTGATTTCGTAGCCGTTATTGTGTGCATTTGTTTAATTTTAGTTTTAAGTCTGGGATTTGTTCAGTGCGTTTGGGGTGGGGTTGGGTTTCTTAGAAACTTTGTTTTGTGGGAAGGTAGTTACGTGGTGTTGTGTTGTTATTGTTATGAATGATTTAAGTTTTTTGGTGAATTTAATGATTATGTGGTTTTGTCCTTGGTTTTGGGTACGGTAAACTACACAAGATTTGTGGTATGATATGGTTACTTCGAATTGTATCTTATACTTTGCTTTTTGGTAGCGGTATGTTTTATTTTTTTGGATGCATGGTGTATTGTGAATTAATGATTGGTGACTTCTGTAATGCATGAATTGAGGTGGTGTTAATGGTAGTGGATTTAATGATGCATATTATTACGGAGCAGTACATAGTATGGGATGCTTAGAGCGCTAAACCAACGGGAGTTGGGTTACTGTATTGCGGGAAGTTGTTTAGCGGTGTTTATGTAATGTTGTTAGTCAGGATGAATTTTGTTATTTTCCGGTTTGGGACGATTGTACTATATTATTTGCCGTAGATATTGATAGTAGTTTACTTGTTTGGTGGTTAATGGTGCTATTGCTGCCTATTTGTTTGGTAGAGTGTGTAATGTAATGCTATTTGGTGATGAGTTCCGACAGATTTACTTGGGTATTACGGACGTTGGGTAATGATGTATTTGGTGTTAACGTTGATCATATTTGCTTAGGGGACTGGCTGCATGTTGTTAGTGACATGAGTGTTGTGTATGTGCACTTATAGAACTTTACTTGGTGATGCTGCATTTAATAGCTTTATGGATTTATGTTGCGTGCTTTGCGTGAGAATGCTGGTTTTATGTTAGGAAATGTGTACTAACTTGCAGTTGTGTTGAAAGGTGGATTTTGGATGTTTGATTGTGTTTGGTTGGCTGATAAATGAATTTATTGGTATGTTAGCTGTGTTGCTTTTGAGTGGTTGGGTACATTGCTCTTGACTTGTTATAGACTGGGCAAGTGGTTGCTGGATGCTGTTCCGTGATGCCATATCGGTAGCTGGCTGATTTGGTGCGTGTGGGTTGATGTGCGTGTAGGATGATATTAAGGTTTTGTGCGCTGATCAATGTTGTGAGATGCGTACGATGGATGTACTTCGTTGGTTTGTGTTGATGCGCCTATGGATTGTGTACTACATGAATTCGATTTAAGGTTGTGTGTTTCAAGGGGGAGTTTGCTTGTTCAATTAATTTGTTTGGGTGGTTTGTAAGTTGTTTGGGGTCGTAAGGTTAGTGTACTTAGTTGCTGCATTCTTTTGCATTTATTTATGTTTAAATTTGAAGGCGCATTTGTGGTGCTGAGTTTACTGCGATACGTTTTCATGATATTTAATAGTTTGTATTGATTGTGAGCTTATATAACGTGTGGGTAGTATTAACTGCGATGGTTACAAGTGATGATGTTTGTTACTGTTTCATTATTATATCATTGTATACCTGTAATAGCTATATTTTCGATTTTAGTTTTTGTGTTATTACAAGTTTGGGTAGTGTATGTTTATTGTGATTCGTATTCTACTTTCCTTTTGATGAAGTCATGCTGTTGATTGCGGGTTTAAGTTGTGTAGTGGTTGTTACGGGTCTGTTATGCACTTGTAGATTTGTGTTTGTTGGTTATAATGGTTTACGTGTCGCCGTTCGTAGGTTTCTTTTTGCGAGGCGATTACGTTTTGGTTAGTGGATACTGTATTTACTTATTAGCAGTTCATGATCTTGACTCTGTGCACCTTATAATTAGTTGTCTGGCAGAAGTTTGATGTGTTTATTTATACACTTTATATAAGCTCTTAGGCACCTTACCGGTATGGCATTGGTTTGGTTGTGACTGCGGTGCATTGGTGTACAACCATTTGCTATTTTACATTATTTAATTTCGCATGATTATTTGATGTGTCATGGTGGTTACAGTTTCCTGTAGGTTTTGCTGGTTGTGGGCAGGATTTGTGTTTTCGCGAGTGATTACGATATCCGTAAGTTGTTTTGTGATGCATTGTTGCGAATTTGACAGCCTAATTAGAATTAACGGTGTGCTATTCTTTTGGATTTGATATTAGGCTTGGGTTGTATGTTGTCGACTTTCGAAGGTTTGGCGTATTGATTTGTTTGTGAGTTATTGAGTGTTGTAGGTTTGCTGCTGCTTGAGGGTTTGTTGATTATTGTAGTACTTATATACTTTGCGTTGCCGATCGTGTTTAGGTATTCCATGCTTTGCTGTGTGAAACTGCAGCTGGTTGTTGCTTCGCTGCGATTTGTGGTGTTTTGACATGTTGTTGTTGCTTATTGTAAGTTGTTAATCTCGGGGTAGAGGTTCACTCAGTGTTGTTGGTGGGTGCCGGAGTTGCCCCAAGTTGCTTGTTTACCGGGGTTGCGTTTGGATTGGTACTAGCATTTGTGGCGTGCTGTGAACACAGATTTTGTTGACAAGGGTTTTCTTTCCGTGTTAAGTGTTGCGCTGTGATGTTGGTGGTCGGGGAGTTTGTTTGGGCACCTGTGTCGTGCTTGCTTGGTTACTTGTATTTACGCAAAGGTGCGGTTGCCTTGTATTGTGCGAGGACTGCTGTATGCTTTATTGTTTGGTTTGTGGTTTGTGTGTGAATATATTTGCTCATACTGTAGACTTTGTGATTGCTTGTGTTTCTAGTGCATGTCTAGATTGGATGCGTAGGTGCGGTTTACGCTGCTGTCTGGTATTGTGTTATTATTGTGATGTTAGGCATTAGGTTGGTGCATAACTGTTTGTTTATGCATGATAGGTGACTTATAGATTTTATGTGCTTGTAATTGTTATGGATTGGTGGTAATGGTTAAAGGCTTCGTTTTGGGCGGCGCGCTAACTTGTGGGCACATATTTGATTTGGTTACTTTGTATATTTTGTGTTGGGTATAGAGTTTTCCCCATAAGTTTGTTTGAAGTTTTGGTTGAGAATTTTAGATTGCTTGATACTTTTGTTGGTTAAATGAATGTATGATGCTTGGAATATGCTTCTTTGCATTTTTAGGTGGGTTTAGGCAACTTTTTGCAGGGGACGATGATTTTGTAGATTGGCTGCTGTATAGCAGCTCTACTTTCGTGTTGTCGTGGGTTGTGGTGTAGATTACTTTTGAGTTACTTGCTAATAAATTTGTGGGGTTTATGGTTTGCGTACACTGTGTTTTGTATTTATGATTAGATAACGATTGTTTTTGGGTTGTATTGCTATACTTGTGCTTGTAACTTTCTGTGAGTGCTGCGGGCTGCACATTGTGTCGTGGACATGCTACTTTGGGGTGTGGGTTTAGGTTTGCGATTTGCATGCTGTTGTGCCACTTGTGGTATCTGATTGTTTGTGGGTTATTGTGTTTACTAGTGTGGTTACTTTGGTGGAATTTGAGATTTCGGCATAGGTTTAGCATGGCGTTGTGGACTTGATTCTTTTATACTCTGTTGGGTTTGCTTAATTTATAGTTTGCCAACTGCGTTTTGCGTAAGAACAGTTGACTTGGGGTATTGTTGTACTGTTGTATTTGCTGCGATCATGTTGCCGGTCTTACGGTATGTGTGAATTACCAGGACACCGTTTACGTTTTAGAGGAAATTGCTGATTTTTTGGGTTTAAGTCTTGTGTAGTTGTGTGCGTGGTGGTGCGTTTCTTGTACAAAGTGGGGTGCCTGTCATTGGTGTCTGTTGTGGGTTTGCGCTCTTTAGTGTATTTCGTTTGAGGGATGGTTTGTGGTAAGTGGACTCTTGGTGTTCTGCGGCATACACACAATTTGCAGGTGTTTCTGCAGGTGTTACTTGTGAGCTTAGTTTTGTGTTTAAGCGTTTAAGGTTGAGGGATTACAGTGTGGTTTATTAGGCTGTAAGCTAGATTTTACATTACGGGAATTGTGTATTGTTGTTTAGAGCTTGTGTGGTGAGTTTTTGTTTGTTGGGTTTGTTTGATTTGGTTGTGCCTGTATACTGCCCAGATTTATAGTGCTTTGTGTAGTGCTTATATGGTTACTTTATTGTAAGTGGGTTATCTGGTGATGCTTGCTTGTAGGTGTTTTGGGGGTGCTATTTGACCTTCGAGTGTGATATAATTGCGTTCTTTGTGGGTGGTACCATGGTGACGTGAGGGTGGTTTGCCCTGCGTGATTGTAGGTTATAGAACGTGGGTGCTGGACCTTAGTGATGGGTTGTTACGATTAGAGTTGGTTTTTTGTTTCTGCTGGTTTAGCGCCTTTATTATTAGGTTTGATTGCTGGCAGCCGTTATGGTGCAGCTGTTTGTCATGTGCAATACATGCAGTCTTGGGTGTTTGGTGGGCTTCAGGACACGTATTTTAGGCTTGGTTGTAGGCGTGTGTTGCTGAGTGCTTTTGTGGTGTGCGCTTTGCAGTGGGTTGCTATAGCACTACATTGTGGGTTGTTGTGTAACTAACAATGCTTGTGTTGTATTTTAGAGGGCGTGTTGTGCGGATTTACGCAGGTTACTTGATTTAATGTGTACGTCGGTTTGGAGCCTATGTTTTGGCTGCTTTCCTGGCCTATGGTTTTAGGTTTGGGATTGTTTTACTTGCTGCTTTTGTTGGGTTTGAGTGGTGTTTGGAGGGCGGGTGTTTGCCGGGTTTGTGCAGGCATAATTTCCTGTTACGTTGGGGTGTGTTTAGGGTTGCCCTGACTGCATGAGTGTTCATGTTTTGCGTGGACTGCGATATTTTGGCCGCTTGGGGTGCGATTTCGCGGGTATTTTGTGTTTGCCTAGTCTGGTTTGCGTGGTGGAGGGTTGATATAATATAGTGCAACAAGTTGTTAACTAGGTTGTGGAGGTGGGTTTTGCAGTTAGGGTTGCATTTGCGGAATTTTGGGTGTTTTAGCGTTTAAGACTGGATTTGCCTATGTTACAATAGGTGATAGCCTTGTTTTAGGTGGGTTTTTTGGTGATTTTTGCCGTGTTTTTGACTGTCACCGTAGGATACTGGGTTTTGTGGTGGTAGTGTTTGTGGGCGAATTGTGGCGTAGGGCGGGAATGTTCCGTAGCAGGTGTGTGTAGTTTGCTGATTTTTTGGGTGAATTTGAGGTGCCTTGCGCAAGTAGCTTGGTGGAGGGTTGATATAATATAGCATGGAAATGTCGGGTGTGAGGGCAGGTGCTGTATTTGTGTAGTTGTGAGTTGTATTGTTGTTTGCCACGTGGGTTTCAGATGTGATGGGCACTGGTATTACGTGTATTGGCTGGGTTTTGTAGGTGCCGTGGTGGGCGAGAGTGTGTGGTGTTTGTGATGCTGCTAGGTAGTTATAGCTGTTTCGGTGACTTGTAGTTCGGAGGCCTGATAGGCATTTTGGTGGACTTAAACAGGATTCTGTGATTTTGGGTCTGTTGGTTGCAACCTGTTGAAGGCTGATCCGGGTGGTGAGTTTGTGTTTGTGATGTGAGACCCTGGGATTTAAGGGTTGTGCGGATGGCTTGCACATTTGGTGGTCTGTAGCTTGAACTGGCTATTTGGGCTTTGGTACGGTGCAGGCTACCGGGTGTCGGACTTGCGGGTGATTGGCTTCACTGAGTGGTAGACTTTAGATTATATGCTTTGGGTTTTATGGTTGTAGTTACTGCAGAATGAGTGTGGACGGTAGGTGATTGATCTGTGCGTTACGCTGCTTAGGGTTGCAGATTTGGTTGCGGTTGCGGGTACTGTTTTGTGGGGGTTTAGTATTTGTGGTGGTCGCGCTTGCTGGTGACACGGTCGCATGGTTGGTTATGTGGGGTCGTGCATTTATGAATTTTGCTGTGAGTGCTTGTTGGGTTGGTGTGATTGAATTACTTTTATTATTCGTGTAATATAGAAAGAGTAGATTAGTTGTATTTGGTGGGTTATTTGCCGTGAGTTTGAGTGTTACTGTGTATATGAGTTATTGTTGATGAAGTTGTGTTAGTGGACTTGTAGGTATTTGAATTGATTTTGCTTTCCTTTACTGCTTGAGTTTGAGTTTTCGGGGTTGCTTGGTGGTATTAGGGATCTTGTGTGCGCACATATGCTGTGTATTTGATTTAGCGTGTAATTTTATAGTAGTCCTTTCATACCGGCGACTTTGATTATGGTGATGGTGGTAGTTTCTGTTGATTTTGTTTGTTAAATGTCGTATGACTATACATAGGGGTGGGTCTTGCAAGGGTGTTGCGGGCGTTTATGATTGTAGGGAAGCGGATAGGATGCTTATGGTTGAGGGCTTTGTGATGGGTTGTTTAGTACTAGGATTGTTGTACACATGGAGTAGTGGTTTATTTGTTGATGTAAGGTTTCGGTGTGGATGATTAGTTGGCAGGTACGTAACTTGCTAATCTAGAGTTAAGTGTTGGACTGTGATGCACATGTGTTGTGGTGTAGTGTGTATTGATTAGATTTTGTTTTGTTGCGGTGCTGAAAGCGTTGTGTTGTGATTTGTGAGTTTCGTTGGATATGGTGGGGACTTTAAGTATGAGTTTAGTTATTGTTGCATTTTGGACGTATGGTTGCTTTGTGTTGTGGTTTTGTTTATGCCCCGGTATATAGGTTTCTTTATAGAGAAGTTCTGGGTGGGGTTGTGATGTGAGTGCCTAGTTACTCGGCTTTATTGAAATGGTATAGTCGTGTTTGAGTAGATGTAGTTGGGCTGAGTGTTAATGCGGTTTTGGTATAACTGTTATGGTTTTAGTGGTTAGTGCATTAAATGATTTCGTATATTAGTGCAGGTATTTGTGGTATGTGATTCGTCAGCTGTGTTTAGCGTGGATTGTTAGATTACAGGTTTTAGGGTGTAGCGTGTAGTTGGTAGAGCATTTAATTTTGATTAAAATAAGTGGTGTGTTTGCGCGGGTTTAGGTTTATGACTTTGGTTGGATTTAGTGGTAAGTTGGGTGTCTTGGTGGGTTTGGTGCTTTTATTGCGTGAACTTAGTCGGTGAGGTTAGCGACTGGTATCTCATTTTTGGTGGTGCTGTTCGTTGCGGTGTTTTAAGGTTATGCGGCGGCTGGGTGGGTTTTATTTTATATGTGTCTTTGTTTCTCCGCACTATGATTTTATTTTGTGTGGGTTATTTGTCTGGTTGTTTTTGTGTAGTTTGTGATTCATTTGGCGTTTAGGTATTGCGTGATAAACATTATGTTTTGTGTTTGGCGTATATTTAGCTTGATTTTATGTAATTTGTGAATTTTTGTTGTTATATGTAGTTTGTGGTTAGCTTGTTGCGCGGGCTGTTGACAACCAGTGGTTTACTTTGTGTAGATGTATTTTGCGTTTGAAAGTGTCTTAAGCTTTCTAGGGTTGTTTATGTTTTGCGAGATTACTTATAGTTTAATGTAATTTTACGAGGACTTAGGTAATTGGTTTTATGGGTGGTTGATGTTTGTTGTTTAGTTGCACATGATGGGAGGTGTTGGGAAGCGGTGGTATTGTCATAGAACGTGTGGGTGTGCATTGTGTGCGGGTTGGTTTGCTGTGAATTTGGATATTGGTTGTCGGATGAGGCTGCTATATTTTATAAATGTTTGTTGGTTTTATATTGTGTAGGATGATTTGTTGTTTAGGTTTTGCGTGTGTGGTGTATGATACTTTTAGGTCTATTATTTGCACGATGTTTGGTGTGTGTCTGGGATTTAAGCGTGGGGTTGATTGCTATTTACTTGTGACTTTTGTTTGATGTGTTCATTAAATAACTTTGTGTTAGGTTTGCGTTGGGTGCGTGTGGAACAAATAGTTACCGCTGTGATTTACTATGTTGCGCAGGAGTGACGCCTTTATGTGTATCTTTGTGTATTAGTTTATGGCAGTTATCGTTAGATTTGTGTATAACTTAAATTTGGCATTGGGTATAATTTCGCTTAGCAGGTATCGTGGTGTGCTTTGTGTTTGCGTATTGCCAATATTTGGCTTGAACCGCTTTACGAAGAACTTTACTGATGGTGTTTTGCTGTTAAAATTGGTTGCTTGGTGTTCTTATAACTTAGGGCAGTGACTTGGTGAGTGACTCAGTTGCTTGATTTGATTTAGTGTGTTGCATTGTGGGAATTTGTGACTTTTTTGGGCTTACCGGATGCACAGGCTTACTTGTGGTTTTGTGGGTGGGTCATTGTTTTGTGGGTTTGCAAGAGCGCAGTGTGATATTTCAGTTTACCGGTTTATAG
>VFSE01000140.1:0-32666 GCA_010157825.1 Vickermania ingenoplastis | reverse complement strand
AATGAATAGAGATGCTCTTTATGCATTTAACGGTACTTGCACGTGTATCGAAGTGCAGGACTGAGACGGTGTGTGGGTGCATTGTTATGCCGTGTATTTATAGATTGGATACTTCAGTCACTTGAGTGCGGCTTTGATGTATTTTGATGATGTTGGTAATCATTCTACAGTATGTAGTTGTATGGTGGCTGTAATTTGTTTGGGGTTTTGTGGTCCTTTGAAACTATATTAAGTGTGAATACTGTTGTATGTGTAACTTGATTGTGAATGCCGTGGTACTGCATATAAAGTTTATTGCTGATTTAAGCTTGTTTGCGTTGACGTTAGTTTTTTGGTTGGCTAGATCATTGTGTAGTGCCGTGTATGTGTGAGTGGCGCGGACATTGTTGTTTAGGTGTGTGCAATTATATGTTGCCTTGTTTAGACGTTGTTCACAGTCGATGGGGGTGTTTGCTTAAGACTTGTTGGTGGTGTGTTGTGCATAGATTTGCTGGTTTAAGTTTGAGTACTTAAGATTGCTTTAACTTGGAGGTTTGTAAATGTTTTATGTTTGAACCGCCTGCTTGTTGGTTGGTTCTATGGGCTACTTCGGACCATGCGGTGTTTTCGTTGGTGTTTCCGGCGTAGGTAGTGGTTCTAGGCCGGTAAGGTCGTTTATGGTGGATTTCGTTTAATGGATGCAAGTGTATTGGGCATTGATTTTACTTTGTATTTGTGGCTGGTAGTTTTGTGTGTGTTGGATGATGCGGTTTTTGCTGAGGTGTTGATTGAAGCCTGTGTATTCTTTTGGATGGTTGGTTTCATGTGTGATTTGTGTTGGTTGTTACACCTTGTGTTTTAAGCGGTGATTGCGTTCATTTGGTTTTAGACCTATGTGGATTTGTGGGTTTGTATGGTGACTTTATAAATAGTTCAGCAGGGCTGTGTGGTATTGCGTTTGCTGATCTTAATTTGTGCTATAGCGTTTCGCAATGACTTGATTTCCTATATTGTGGTTTGCCTTGGTACTGGGAATGACAGATATGTGCAATTGGTGAATTGTGTATGATTGATTTTATAAGATTATGTTGTGTTCTTTGTTGTTATGATGTTGCTTACTAGTTTAGATTGTGTTCTATTTTGTCTGAAATGTGTTGCTGGTGTTAATTCTTCTTGGTGTTTGCTAGTTGCTGAGCAGTTCATGCTTCCTCCTCTGCGGAAATTCACGCATATTTCTAGTTTGTTAGCTACTCCCCATGGTGCTTGCTTGTTGTATTGGGTTTGATGGTTGCTGTGCTCGATGATTGCGGGTATATGGTTGCATGTGCGTGCATTTGATTAAATTTGTTGGTGTAACCTTTAGACTTCGTAGCTATCGGTGTTACGGTTTTACTTGGTGTTTATGATTAAATTCTATTATAAATTTATTTGACAGGTGGTGTGGATGCGTCACTTAGTTTTGTAGTGTTTTAGTTGATGGTGGATTTCGCTGTAGATTAGTTTTGATTGTCGGTAATTTACATGGGCAAGCTGGTTTATGCTGCTGCTGATTGTGGTTGTGTGGGGTTGTGCATGTTTCGCTTCGCGCTTGACGTGTTAGTTGATTCGTGCTGTTACATTAATGTGGGATTGGTGGTGGTCGTGTTTGTGATAGCTTTGCATTGTGCTTGCAAATATTGCTAGGTTCTTATGGTGGTGTACTTTCAGTGAAGCTTGTAGGTTTGTTGGTATTGATGATGCCTTGGAGTTTTTGTGATTGCGTTACGCTGACCTTGGGCTGACGGGTTGATACGAATGCGTGTAGCGCTTGCTGTGACTTTGTTTTGTGTTAGGTTGTGTGCTTTGCGGAAATTCAGTGTTTTTATATGCTGGGTAGTTTATTATGTTACCTTTGTTGTATGTAGTGTGTTATGTGTATTTATGAATGTGTTGATTACCTGTGAGTGCTGGTGGGTTTATATACATCGCCTCGCGTTAGACTCGAGCGCATGGCTCGTATTCTTGGGTGTTACCTTAGACGTGGTTTGACTTTAATGTGTAACTTTGTAACGTATACTTAATTTTACGCCGTGAGTTGGAAAAGTGGTGTGTTTTGCGCTTTAGTTTCTTTTGCCTGTTAGGCTTTCGGGTTTTCGTAACGTTATACATGACGGCACATGCGCTTTAGCTCCTATTGCGAACCAGACATGCTGTGCTTGGTCTTGGTGAACTGGATGCTTAATGCTGCTTACAGGTAGTTATAGCAATTTGCGGGGTGGTGGTTTGCTGTTTGTGTGATTGTGGAGTGTTTACTTGGGTTTGTTTGGCGGTATTTGCACGCTGGGTTATGAGGTTGTGATATTGCTTGGTCTGGACAGGTTTGGGTTTCGAGTAATGGTTTGGTTGGAATATTGGTTAACGCCTTTGGTGTTAGGATGCTGCGTGGTTGTGTTACCCGAATGTGCTTCTGGTTTCGGTTTGTGGTTGCTGTATTGAATACGCTTTGTAGGTTTATGAGTTTTAAACTGTGTTTGCCCGTGTATTTATTTGTGATGTGTTGCTTGGTGTTTGTGTGGGTTATGATACTGGTTATATTTGCGTTAACGGCTTTAACTTTAAGATGTGGATTATGCTTGCGCCTTGCGGTGGTTTGCTAACGTAACCATTTGTGATTGCTTTGTATGGGTCTTACTAGATTTGTGTGGTATGCTTGCTGCGGGAGTGTTTTGTTTGGATTTGTGCTTTAATTGAGCTTGAGCTTGTGGTTACGACCTGGTGTTTGGATATTCCTTTGTGCTAAGGCTTGGGCGGGCTTTGCGTTGTGTGTGTTGCCTGATTCGCACGTATTTCATATTGATTTCTTGTGAATCTGAGGATAACTATGATTAGGTGGCTTAGTAACTGTGTTTTTATTGTGTTTTACGATTGTTGAATGTTTAATCTGACGGTTTTGCTGCTTTATCTTTGTGAAGTTCCTGAACTTGGGTGTGGGGTTTTTGCGTTGTGCGGGCTGATTTGTTTTGGATTGTTTTCTGGTAAGCCATTGGTTTGGTGAAACGCGGATACATGGATCCAAGTTGTTGCTTAATGCTTGTTGAATGCTTGATTCTGATTACGTGTAGTTATGCATGGTGGCTGGTGTGCTTTTTGGTTGGCTGGTATTATTCGGGAGTTGCTATTTTAGACTGCGAGGCATGTTTGGCTCTGGGCTGGGTTGAGGATTCTTAAGGTGGGCATTGATGGGCTGGATTTTGGACCTTATGTTCTGCGTTGTGACTTTTTGGTTAAATTTCGGTGTGTAGTTGTTTCGCCCCGTGTGGTGCGCGCAATGGTTTGTTTCGGAATATGTTTAGGTTTGTATTCGAGGACGATTTGACCTCGTGTGTGACGTTTATAGAACCATGCTATTGCACCATGTTGGCGTTAGATACATTTGTGTTTGATTTCGGCGGGGTTTGAGGTCGACCACGGTTTTGGTGGGTGTCGGTTGCAGATGCAAATTCGAAACTAGGCTGTGTCTTTACATATTTGTGGTGTGCTCTGTTTCCTCACGTGGTTTGGCGACTAATACTGCGCGTCGAACCTAGGATGCACTTGGAGCTTTCGCCATGGTTTTGTATTGTAGTCGGAATTAGGACGGGCTTGTGATACAACGTGTTGAGATTCGTTATGGAGGTGGGACTGGATGGGTTAGGTTGCTGGCGTGATAGTGGTAATACGGTGGGTGTGAACTTACAGGTTTCTGTGCTTTGCGGGTGATGTACTTTGGTGTTTTAGGGTTTTTAGGTTTATGTGTATTGTGTTGGGGAGGTGTTTTCCGGTAGGATGTGCTTGTCTGAAATGGGAGCTGTTTAACCGTTTGGGTTTTGATGGGTTTAGTGCCTGTACAAAGGTTTCTGCAGTTGATTTGACGCGAGGTAGGGATGCCACGGAGACTTTGCTCCATGGAGGGTTGATATAATATAGCCAGTATTAGGATGTGCTTGTGCTTTTATTTGGTGGTAGTGTATTATGGAGTTATCGCTGGAGGTTTAGGCTATTTAAATGCGGGATGGGTGTAAGGGTATAGCTTACAGGTTTCTACACTTTTACAGGTGGGTGCTGGATTTTGGTGTGCAGTCGGAGATTTTAGGGTTTATGGACATTGTGTGAGAGGTACTTGCTGGGTGGGTTTGCTGGAGTGTATGTGTTCTAGGTGCTTGGATTTGTCGTGAATGATGGTTGTAAAAGCTTCCGCAGATGGGTTGCATGTGGGTGGCACGGGGATTTTGCTTCGTGGGTTTTTAAAATAGCGCCAGAATTAAGGCATGGTTGTGATTGCGAATGCTGGTGATGCACTGGGTTGTGCTAGAGCAGGTTTTAGGTTGGTTGTAGGGCAGGTGTTGGCAGAGGGTGGTGTTTACTGGTTATGCTACTCGGTGGGTTGGGTATTGTGTTAGCGTGGGTGCTTTAATTTCGCGAGTGCTGTGAGCAGGGCTGGCTCGTGGTCTACGCGGGTGGGTTGCAGCGCGTGTCGCTAGGTTCTGTGGGTTTGATGTGTTTTGGCAACCGTGTAAGGGGTTTGCAGTTAGGAGGTTGTCTTGTGCGTGGGGGCGCCGCGGGAATTCTGCGCGGTGGAGGGTTGATATAATATAGCCAGAATTAGGGTATGGGTGATTGCGGGTGTGGGCGCTGTGCGGGGTTCTAGGTGTTAGGGTGGCTGGTTGTAAGGCAGGTGTTAGCCTGGGGTGCTTACGGATTCTGCGATTTTGTGTATGCTGGACATTTGGCTAGACGAGGGTTTTAGGGTTGTGACCGTTAAGTAGAGGTGCCCCATGGACTATAGGTTGTGGTGCAGGGTGGCTGATCCTGCGGTTTTGCTGGGCTTTGATAGTTTGCAAAGGATTCTGTGGTTGGAAGGCTGTCTTTTTGCGTGGGAGCGCCGTGGGGATTCTGCACAGTGGAGGGTTGATATAACATAGCCAGAATTAGGGTATGGTTGTGGTTTCAGATGTTGGGGTGCACTGTGGGTGGGTCTGGAGGGTGTTAGGTGGCTAGTTGTAGGGGCAGGTGTTGGGCTGGAGTACTTGTGAATCCTGTGATTTTGTGGGTACTTGATATTTGTGCTAGACGAGTGTTTTAGGTCGTGAATGTAGTGGACAGTGTTGTTTTCTGGTCTGCGCGGGTTTGCGGCGGATGAGGCCTTAGGTTCGTGGTCTTGATGGACTTTTATGCTTACACAAAGGATTCTACCGTTGGGAGGTTGTCTTGGGTGTGAGAACGTCGTGGGAATTTTGCACCGTGGAGGGTTGTATAATATTGCTATAATTAGGATGCGTTTGTGTGTGCAGCTGTTGGGCACGCTGTGGGTGATTCCGAAACAAGGGTGCGCGCATGTTTGCATTACAATGTTAGACGGGTGCTTACGGATTTGTAGTTTTGAGTGTTTGTTACTTGTGTTGAACGCCCGTTTTAGGGTGTGAGTATTGTGGTCAGGGTTCCTTCTGGTCTGTGTGCGAGTTTGTGGTGTAGCTTACATGGGTTCTGGGGTTTGCTGTGTTTTGATAGTTGCGCAAGGATTATGCGAATGGAAGGTTGCTTCGTGTGTGAGTACCATGGAAGTGTTGCGTTGTGAGTTGGTATAATACGTGTGAAGCTGTATGGGTGCACTGGGATTTGTTTGTGGGTGTATACTTGTAGAAAACCTTGGGGTGTAGTAGCTGGGATTGGTGGATTCTGCTGTGGTTGTGAGTGTAGTGCTTGTTTGGGTGAGGGTGGTGTAACGTGCGCTTAGAGTTTACCACAGGTCTGCTATTGTACGTGGAGATTTTCGAGGTTTCTTTAAATTCCTACTTTGAGCGTGTACCTTGGCATAGGTTTGTGGATTTTGCTTAGCTACTGAATGAATGGTGGTTTGCTTTAATATTACGCGGATTTGGATTGTTGGGTGCATGGATTGCTTAATTGTTATATGACTTGTTCAAGAATTAATTGTTGGACTAGTGTTTGTTTGTAGAATGTTGCTGATAGTTTGGTTTTATGCGTGTGTTTAACGTGCAGTTTTGGCATAACTACAATGTGGTTTTGCTTAGCATGATTTTGTGTGAAATGCTGTTGTTGTATATGTGTTGTGATGCAGCCTTTTAGTGTGCAGGGTGTGTTGCAAGATTGATATGTTACGATGCTGTATGCTGATGAGATGGGCAGGTGTATGGTGAGGCGCTGCGTGGTTGGAGTGCATTTTGCTGGTGGGTATGTGTGATTTGACTTGAGTTGTGGTTGGGATGTAGAGGTGTATTAGTCTTGATGAATTTGACATGCTGGGCGTGAGTTACTGTTGTGTGTGATGATTTTAAGGGCGGTGCTGAAAGTAGAAGTAGATGGTGTTTAAACTCGGCACTTTTAGGACGTATATTGTGTGACGGTATGTTTGTTGTGGTGGTTACGGATTTTGTGTGCAGTGCCGAGATTTTCATTTGATTGTTTTTATGTGTGTGTTTTATGTAGGCATTGTGGATACCTGTTTAGATGGTTGACATGTGTGATGCTTTGCTGGGGATTTATGGTATGGTAGGTGGGGGTTTGTGTTTTGTTGCCTTTGTGTATTAGTGGGTGGAGTACTTGCGCGAACTTCGTGGTACACGATGTTTCATTGATTGGTTGTATGCTTATGTGAATTGCAGTTTACATGTAAAGTTTGCTTTTGTGAGTGCGTTGACGTGCTGTGTTACTGCCTTAATTGTTATGATGGTTACTGTGTTAGTTGGTCGTGTGGATGGATTCGTTGGTGTATGTTCGTTATTTTAGAGGGTTTGTATGTTGGTGGGCTATTTAAGAGATATGGGTTAACAAACTGTGCGTGGGAATGGTTATTGATGGTTTGGTTAAACCGGCTAAAAATTCTAGTTTAACGATTGGTTGTGGGGTGTGTTGACGGGATTGCGTTAATCAATTTGAGTATTGAGTAGACGTCCGGTTACTTTGTTTTTATTCTACCGGTATTTGAATTTGGATTGTTGTTCCGGTTGTTGGGCTTAATTTGTAGTGATTTGTGTATATTGGGTTTACATTCGGGTTTTGATGGTTTGGATGATTGCCTTTCCGGGGCATGTGTATTGTACATATGTGCTCACACGGGCATATTGTATTGGGACTGTACGGCTGTTTTAAAGGTGGTTGTGGCATGTTTAAGCTACGTGTGCTAGCGAGTTTGTTGTCGATGTAGTTAGTAGATTGAACTTGAGGTGCTTGTGGGTACTGATTTAAGCTAACTTTGGTTTATTACGCGAACTATGATGCATGGGTGAGCTGGTCCTATTATTATGATTGCTTTGAGGTGTGATCATTTTATAGATACGATGCGCAGGGGGGATTGCCGCGGGAATTGTAATTTGAATTACTTGTTGTTGCATAGACGTTGATGTAGTTGCATGTGGGAGGTTTCATTTTCAAATTATGTGTTTTAGCTTATATTTGGGTATTACTTGGCATTGCATGAGAGTCTTCTTCCGACGGTTAAATGATGTGTTAAGGTATGCCTGTTGTGGGATATAAATTTGATGATTGCTTCATTGTTGGAGTGTGGTTGAGTAGTTTAGTAGGTGTTAATGATTGGAGTTCTGTGTTGTGAGGGTTATCGTTATGTTTGGATACTGGTCGGAGCGAGTGGCTGGTCATTTAAGGTTGTTTTAGATGTTGGGTTTTCCTTTTGGACACATTATGCTTGCAGTTTTATTAATGTTGTTCTGCCTGGAGTGTGGGTTGCAATGTGACATAGTTGCAGATGAGTTTGCAATTAAGATTGCAAGTATTGTGGGTTGGGCGCTGAGTAGTGTGTATTTAGCTTGGTTTGGGTTGTTATGCCTCCAGGGTTTGTGTGTGCGTGCGCACGTATTGATGTGTGTAGGTACTTGGAGCTTGAATTTTTGTTGTGTTATGGAGTGTGCGAGTGCGTGCAGTGTGGTTTCCGTAGGCGTGTTAATTATAAGTTGATTTATTTTTACGTGTGATTGTTCTATATTATGAGCTACTTTCTACTTTAGTTACTACCTTTAATTGTTGTGATTGCGACACTGTGTTTAGACACATTTGGTGGCATTTGATTGTGCATTTATTACTTTGCGGGAGGGTTGGTAACTCACAATCAGGAGGTTGATTGTGTTGTAGGTTGTGTGTTGGTTAAATGTAGTAGACTACGGATTTGGGCATGAGTGTTAACCACTGCGGGGTAGCTGGTTTACGTGGCATGCTTTTGCTGTTGCGCAGCTGTTAGTTGATTACGGTATGTTGGATTTAATTGGTGTAATGTGCTGTTAGTTGTATGTTTACACTGTGGTTGACTTGTGGTGTAAACGTGTTTTAGGTTAGTGTGCTTGTTATTGATATAGGTGTTATATTTGTTTTATTTTACTTTGATTACCTGTAGGTGGCGCAAGCTTTAGTGAGGTGTTTTAGGTTACTTTCGTGTTGCGTGTATGTGGTTGAACGCTGTACCACCTGTTTAGTTACTACGACCAAGCTATTGTGTTGGGTGGGCGTGTGGATTTTCTGGTGACTTGCTGCACGGGTTGCTTGGAATGCGGGATTTACACATGATTAGCTACGCTTGGGTAGTAAAATTTGTTTAACTTTTAGCGTTGCAGACTGGGATGGGATGTGACTTTTACTTTGAGCGCCCATTTACTGTTTGGTTTGTTACTTTGTAGATGTTAGTTGGTGTGTTGCTGCATTTCTACATATTCTAGTGTGCAAGTGATGGTGATGTAACTTTTGTGGTATTGTAAAGCTGACTTGCAATGTAGTCATAATGAGCACTTTTGTGTTTGGTGTCTTGTAGCTTGTTTGGATTTGTGGGTTCATGTATGCGCGGGTTGTTTGTTTTAATTGGTGTTTTACATTAGGCACTTGTGTAGGGGCAGGTTGTTGACGGTTGATTATACTTACTAGGTTGTGTTAATTACTTTTTATATTTTATTTGGGCTTGTTAGTATTGTTTACTGTGCTTGGATATGAATGTATTTGTGTCATTGATGCTTGCTTGTGAACACCTATTTTGAGTCTCATATTGATTGTTTACGTGTTTAAGCTGAGATTTTGTTGTTTTGTTACGGAGGTTTAGATAATTTGGGTCAAGATTGGTTAGTTTGTGTGTTACTGTTATGCTTTGAAGGTAATTCTTTGAGGGGTTGGGTAGTGCGTGTGAATTGGTTTTTGGCTGTTGCTTTTGTTGTGAAGTCGTTGCTGATTAGTCTTGGGGTATTTAATAACTGTTGTGATTTACTTTATTTTGTAGAATGGTGTTCATTGTGAATATAGTTGTGACTGTGTTTAGTGGTGTTGACTTTGCAGTGGTTTGGTATAGTGTTGTTTCGAGTGCTTGTGGTGGGTGCATTGACATTTATTACTGTGAAAGTTATGCTTGCAATTGTTATGTTGTGAAATTCGCTTTAATTATTTGCTATTGGATAGCTTTCTTTTGGAGTTCACCTAGTCACTGCTATTTCCTTTATACTTTACTTGTGCTGTGGCGTGGCAAGGTTGCTATGAGTGACCGCTATTTTGCTTTCATGATTTAGAGGGGTGGTCATTTTGAGTTTACTGCGTGATTTCCTAATTAGTTCTGGGCTTATAGTGACTTCGGTTATTACGTATTATGATCGTGTAGCCATGTTTGCGTGGTTTGACTGCTTTGTGGTGGTTTGCTAGTATGAGCATTGTCGTATTTGGGCAGGTTTTGACTGCGTTGAGTTTGCGCTTTACGACGGTAAATTTGCAGAGTAGTGTGTGCTTATTTATGTGATTGGTGTAGATCTATACAATAGTGTTAGTGTTTGGATGCTTGGTGTGCGAGGTTACACGTTACTTAAGTTGTTAACTGGTGCTGGTGATTTGGGTGTTAATTGGCCATTAGGTTCTATGTTTCCTGTGATTTGGTACCGGCTTACGTTGGTTGCATTTATTGTCGATTGTGCACGCTGTGGGTGTTGCATTTGGTTCAGTTGGTTTGAATCGATGTTGGTTTGTGCGAGGTGGTGCGAAACCACGGTAGATTCGGCATGAATTGTGGACTTTTACATATTAAATTGGATGCCGCGTGGCTGATTTACTTTAACGGGTGGGCAATGTTACTGTGTAATGATTTATGTTGTTATTAGTTGGTTGGTTTGCTGTAGTTTGCGTTAACTGTTTTGTGCAGTGCTGTTTGATGTTTGGTGTTTGATGTAGGCGTACACGTGATACGACTTAGGTTAACTCCTGTACATGTGATTTATGGTGTTGTTTACTTGTGGTAGGTTGATACTTGGTTGGTTTTGGTATTGAATGATGGGAAACTGTATGTTGGTATGAAGGTGTTTACGTGTACGGTAAGTTTATAATGTTATATATGACGTGTAATAGTCCTTATTCTTGTTTCTTTTTGATTTTTATTATTACGTTGATTTGTAACTTGATATGATTTAATTTACTTTTTGGATATAGTGTATGTTGCATGTTAGTTAATTGCATATGTTTTCTGCATGGTTGTTACAGTTACGGGTTTTGCTTTGGTAGTGTAGATCTACATTGTTAAAGATCGCCAGATTATTTGTAGGTTATGGTTTGCTAGGTTTGCTTACTACGCTAATATGTGGATTGTAGCCGTGATTAATGCTGAGGTTACCCCTGTTTGTAATGAATGTTGTAGGGTGTTAGTTGTAGTACAAGGTTGTGGGTTTTGGTTCATGCTGCATGGAGATTTTGGATTAACTAGTTATTTGCGATTAACTACTAAGACTTGAGGTTGTGTGGGTTATAATGCGCACTGGTTGTGTAATTTTAATGTGTGTTTTGGTTTGTGGACTAGTGGTGTGGGCTGTATTGTATTTGCTTCACCTTGTGTTGGACAAAAGTGTGACTAGTAGTTATGGTTACTGCAATTTCCATATTTAGGATTGTACACCTGTGCCGTTTCGAGAATTGATAGTGTTTGGTAGGAGTTTCCATGTTTGGTCATGCTATTTTGGGCTTCGCTACACATTATGGCTGGTGTTGGTATGGTTGTTTTGTGCTTTGTTGTGCTGTGGGTGCTTTTTGATTTGCATGTTGTGTTAGGATTTGGTTGATGTTGTAACAAGTATAATCAAATATGGGTGAGTAATAGCTTGATCATTTATTCTTGTGTTTATTTGATATTACCATTTGACTATGATTTGATTTCTAGTTTGGTTGATTGTTTTACTTTGCTTTTAGGTGTTTCTTGTGCAAGATGTGTTCTTTACTAAATAGTTTTGTAGTGTTATTATTTCATTGTTTATTTACTTGTGTGATGATTCCTATGGTGCGCGCATTTGGTGTGTAAGTGTTGCGTAGATTTTGTGTGAGTTTAGTTTTTGCTTGGCTGGTATAATAGTTTTTGGGTTTATTGGTTATTTGTTTTAGTGGTTATTATACATTGTGTGTTGGTTTACAGGTTTTGGTTTGCTGGGAGGTTCTGATTTTATTTAATAGCTAAAATTGCTGTGGTTTATTCATTTTGATTGAGGTTTACTAGTTTGTACGTGATGTGAAAGTTGTTAGGTTGGGTTAATTAGTAGGTGCTTTGATTTGTACTGGTTGCAGTGCCGCTTACTATCTGCTTTGATTTGAACTTTGTTTGTATAATGTCATTAGGTTTATATTTTGCTTTGATTGTGGTTGTGTTGGCCTGTGAATAGTACAACGTTCATGAACTACAGTGTGTAGCGAGTTGTGGTGTGACCTTTTTATAGCTTAAGTATGAAATTAGTTTTTGCAGGTTAATTGTTGCTTATAATTTGTAGTTTTAGTCTCCTGATGTTTCTTGTTTACTTTTACGTATTACGGTAGTTGAAGTTCTACTTGAGACAGGGTGGTGCTAATGTGAGTTAAACTGCTAGTTGTGTTTAGATGGTGACTGGTTATGAGTTTAATTACAGGTGCTTTGGCTTTGTTTACGTTTAGGATATTTATTTAGAGGGGATGAGTGTGTGCTGGTGAACTTTGGCAGATTGTGATGGTATTCATGTGCGATTAACTTTGCAGCTAGTTCAGGGGTTGTTGGTTATTGGTTTCTTTTCGGTTAGTTTGGGCTTGAGGTTCTGCGATCGTCGGTTCGAGCACAGGTTGCGTAGCTACTTTATTACGTGATTTATTTGGGAGTTACGAGTAGTTTTTGTAAGTTTCATGGATACTGTATTGTTAGTTATTTATTAATTATTTGTGTAATAGCTTTAGTGTGCTTACTTTTGATGTTATGGTATTACGGGTAGTGTAGTGATTTACCAAGTTTGTTGCTTTAATTCTAAGGAGCCAAGTGTAGGGTTGCTCGTTTGCTTTGTAATACGCATACTCTTATTGGATGTGGTTCTTTAGTAGTCGTGTAGCTGTACGAGTATTTGCTTTTAATGAGTTGAGAGTGTTTAATGTTGCGCGTTAAGTTTTGAGTAATTTACTGATGCTTTGGGTGTTTACGTGTGTTAAGTAGCTAGTGTTTGCGTTGTTGCGTGTAGGTTTGGAGTAGTGTGTGCTTTCTTTATATTAGATTAGGTGTTGTGTGAACTGCAGCTGGTGGTAGTCGGTGAATTCGGTTGCGATGGGCTGTTGCATACTGAAGGTGAGTTAGCAGTTTGGTGTTTCGATGAGTTTTGCTTTATTTGGTATTCCGCGTTGGTTTGTTCTTGTGATGCTTGTTGTCAATGGGATTGTTCATTGTTTGTGGCGATGTTAAGCGTAGTGTGATTGTTTGAGTGTTTGACTTTAGGAGGTATGGTATTTAGGCCATAGTGCCGGACTGGTGAAACAAGTGTTTGCTGTAATGAGTGTATTAACAATTTGTTTTACTTTGTTGTGACGCTAATGGTTGTCTTTATTTAGCTGCTTTTCTTGTATTTCGTTGAGTAAACGTTTGTTGTGACTTGTGACATTTATTATGTGCAAATAAGCATGGGTTTTATTTAGTGCTGATTTCTATTTGCATCAGGGTTTGGTATGCTTCGTAGTGGGCATTGTGCTTTGTGGATGCTTCATTGTTGTTAGTTTAGTGTTTTACTCTGGGTAGTTGGTGTTTAGGCGTTACTTCGATGCTGTTTTACTGGTTTGCTGTGGAGTGTGTTGCACTTACAGTAGCTTATTTACACGTTGTAATAAATCTTTTAGTGTTGTGGGGGTGCTGTGATTGTGTTTGTTTTGCTTACCCTGTATATAGCACTTTGATTTTGTGACTTTGCAGTTTGGGTTTTCCCGGGGTTAGATGGTACGATGTGCTGTTGGTTTGCATTAACGGTGTTGTGGGTTTGGGTAGCACATGGTAGTTGCCGCATATGTGGGGGATAGTTGTGGTCAGGCTTGGGGATGTAAAGATAACTTGCTCACTGGCTGGTGTGGTGGCTATGGGCTTTTGTGAAATTGGTGTGAATAGCTGGATATTGCATTAAATTTGTTTGTGGTTATTGTGATTTGCGATTGCATGCTGGCTGCTGGGATGACCTTCGATGTGAGTGCTCGGCGAGTGTGCTTGCGACTGATAGTTAATTTTCCGCTTTTTAGGTATAATGTTGTGGTTTCGTGTTTATTGACTCCGCTTATAGTTTCTTTTTAGGAATTTATATTGTTAGACCGGAGGTCGACATAGTTAACTTGCGCTGATTACCTGTGATTTGTGTGGTTGGTATAGTCTATTTTGGTGTGCGTAGCTTGCATGATTTTATTAACTATTTTGCGTTTTGATGTTTAATACTGATTTATGCCTTTCGGCGTGAAAGTTTCTAAATTAGTGTTTTGGTGCATAGTTTCACGAGTTGGGCTTTGCATAAAGGCATGCTGGGTTGCTTTGTGAGTTCGTTTTTGGCTAAATAGTGTAATGTAAGTTGTGTGCTGTCCTTGTTTATTGTATGTTTGACCTGTGGTACCTTGATGGCTTCTTTGCTGTGATGCCGATCTTGAGGTTTTCCTTGGGGTATGTGGTATTGTGCGCTGATTTGTGTACAGTTTATCAGTACTCAATTAAACTGCCGGGTTGAGGATGTTTGCTGGTTGTGTGTGTTACCTTTGCGGTTTACTGCTTGCCTGATGGGGTGGTTGTTAAGGCTTTGCGTGAACTGAATTTAGTTTGCAATTTGGGTTTGCTGAGTTTTGTTGTTTTTGGTGTTTGATTGTTTGTATGTTTATATGACTTTCACGTGTATGGTTGTTTGTTTTAATCGCCCAGTGTTGCGGGCTTTTATTGATTAATGAATTCAAGTTGGCCGATTTATCGTATAGCATAGTTGGTGATTGGTGGGCTACCGGTACTTGATTGTGTTTGATGTTGGGTAGCTTTGTTGAGGAGTGCCCGTGGTGCTTGGTGTTTTGGTTGTTGGGTTTTGCGAGGTTCTTGAGTTATGCTTTTATTTTTAAGCTATATATGGTGGTGTGCTTGTAATGGTTTTGTTGTGTATAATTGTAATTCAGGTGCTATCTCAATATGGTTAGTACTACTGCAAACGCAGTTGCGACTTGCGATTACGTTGGGCGACTGTTACTTTTGTATATTGTTGCGGATGTGTGTTCCTTTCGTGGTAGATTATTGTTGAGGTAGTTTGGACGAATTTATTTGCGTATGTCTTCAGAGGGCTGATTGACACTTGCTGGCGTACTGCCGTGTGGCGCATTGGCTTGATCGTTGTGCAGGCGCTTTTATGGTGGTTGTGTACATTGTGTTTTGACTAACGGGTATGATGGTTGTGATAGCTTGTTGTACGTGTAGGGCTGTTACTTTTGGCTGTGGTTGGTATTTAAGTTTATGGTGGTTTAGGTGCCCCCTAGTGGGTTTTGGACGTAGGTGGTTCTGAAGGCTTGGTTTTGGATTGTTACATTTTGTGGGCTGAGGGCGTGTGGTTTCTTGTTTCGGGTTCTTTTGCGCGACGCAGTAGGAGCCGTTTTGGTGACGAAGGTATTATTTAGTTGTATTTTAGCGTGTTAGTTGGTGTTGCATCTATTGCTTAGTGGGCCGCTGGCTGCCGACTATAGGATGATGCTAGCATGGCTTTTAGGTGGTTTTGGTTTTGTTAATTGTGGTGATGCTCGGACGCTTGCAATGCGTGATCATGCTGTAAACTCCGACTGGCTGGGTGCTGTGAGCTGGGGTGACTTGTTGTGTGCTGGTTACGCGCTTGTGCAGTTGTATAGTTTTGGTTTGGGCTGCGGCCGATTATTTGGCTGAAAGATCCAGAATATGATCAGTATGTTGCTGCTAGTTCATTCTCTCCGCGAACGTCTGAATATTTGTAGAGATTCCTAGGGAATGCTGGATGTTAAGCTATTGTGCGATGTGCGATGCAGCGGTTATTGGTCGGCTGAACGCGTTAACTTGTTTCATGGTCACTTGAAATGCGGATGTGTGACATGATTTTGGTGGGTTACGATCGTTCGAGGCTGTCTTTCAGGCTGAAGTTGGTTGGGCATTGCCATGTTTTTCTGTTGTGTTGAGGTTTAGGTTGTGGTGTCGGGCTTTGACTTGCCTGTGTGATTACGGGTTTGTGGGATTGCTACTTAGATTTGAGCTGCCATGGGAATTTGACCTTCTGGAGGGTTGATATAATATAGGTGGCAACGGGTTTGCGCTGTATAGTCACGGTAGTTGGTGCCTTCTAGGGTTGCTTAGGGATCATGGTTCGCCTTTGCCTACTATTAGGCACATTTGGATTTTGACATTGAATTTGGGTTTGCTACTGCATTTTGGGCCTGCGTGCGTGACACGGCACACGGGGTTTCTGGGCGTTTTTAGCCTGCTTTATAAACTGCAATTTGAGGTGTTTGGCTGGAACCTTTGTTCTGCTGTTAATTGTGTTTGGTTGCATTGGTGATTTGGTTTGTTGTTTGCGCCGTGTGTTTCGGGTTGCATGAGTACATTATGGAATGGATTTGGCAATTTGTTCTTTAGGCTGCCGTGGGAATTTGCCCTCCTGGAGGGTTGATATAATATAGGTGACCACCAGTGTTTTGACCTTGTAAGCCAATTAGTGGTGGTTTTATGGGTTATTTAGCGTTCATGAGTTTCATATTGTTAGGTTGGTAGTTGTCATTAGTTTGCGTTAAAATTAACCTTGACATGGTATTTGTATACGCGTGTATAATAACGTGTGTGGGAAGGTTTTAACTGATTTTTGGGTGCTGTATATGGTGAAGCGCGGGCATGTGGCTGAGATCTTTGTGCTGTTGCTGATTAGGTTGGTTTGTGCTGATGGTTAGCTTGTTGTTTTGTGAAGTGAGTTGCGGGCATGCTGTTGTTCTATAGAATTGTAGGGTTGGTGGCTTGTTTTTAGGATGCCGTGGATGCTTGTTTTGCTGGAGGATTGATACAATATAGGTGGGTATCTGTATTTTGAAGGCGTGGGTGGTGTATCGCCTTTTGGTTGCTTAGGTTTTATAGGTGTGTATTGTGCAGGCTGGTGGGTAGTTTTAGTTTGGGTTGTGGTAATTTTGCTTGGAATTACGATTTGGGGTTTGAGGGTTGCATGAGCGTGTGCTTGTGGAACTGTCTTAATATCTATCTAGTGGGCTTGCAACTAGTTTTAACTTCGACAACTAATTGAGGGTGAGTAGGTGTTTTGTTGCTGGGGTATGTGAATACTGTCTAGGACTCCCAGGAATATGCATTGCATTTACGAGTGGTTAGAGTGCGTGCGTAGAGTTGAATATTGGCATGGGTAGCTGTGTTGTAGGATGTTGATCCAGTATAGAGTGCGGTGTTGATTTTGGATTTGTGTGGGTTTAAGGGTTTTATGAATTTGTTTGTTTGGTGTGACAGCGTTTGGATTTGGCTGTAGCCTTATTTGAATTGCGAGGTGTATTGGTTTTTTGATTGCCTATGTTGGCTTTGGTTTACATGCTGTTGTGGGCGATTGTGTATTGTTATGTTCTTACGCTTGCGAGCATCTGGGTGTTGATGGTATGCTATGGTGCTTAAATTTATACTAGTTTCTGGTAAAGGTGGCTCCACAAGTGTTCTGATGTTTTACCGGCCTGGTGTGCTTTGCGTCGAGGGCGATAGGGACTTGAATCTTAGCTGCTGGTAGGTTGTAGCGGGTTTGGCGATTGCATGTGGATGGTGTTTTGGGTATGTAAGGCTTGTGGGCGAGAGCAAGACTTCAACTGATAATGAATTGGTTACGAGTTGCTGGTGTATGGGTTTACTTGTCACTATGGTGCTGGAATGGTGTGAGCGTGCTTTGCGTGGGCTCTTGGATTTGTGGGTGGTGTGACTGCCTGTGTTGCTTTGGGTCCCGGCGTATGGTTTGCGTAAGATTGTGTTTAGTTTGCATGACGGGTGGATAGTTTGGGCTGGTATGGTTATATTGTAATTTGTAGGATACTGTGTTTGTATGTTTGTGTGCTGAGTTTAGGCTTTTGAGTTATGCCATGAGGGATTACGTAGTGGTGTATATTTTGGGGATTAGGTTGATGCTTGTTAGAATGATAGGTTTGATAGACTTGCATGATTGTTGGGTGGTGTTGCCGTGGTGGATGACTTGTGCTGTGGTGTAGGTGTATTATAACTAATTTGCAGGGTATATGATTTTGGGCGTGTTTTTAACCGGATATCCGATTGCATGTATAGTGCTGGTTTGCGTTGAGTGGAGTAAGCGATGTAAGGTGGTGCTTGTGTGCTATTGACTTTTCTGTTATGTTTTAGTGTGGGTATACGTGTTTTATGGTTGGTAGGTGGTTATTCGATGGTTTGAGGATGCGCGTGGGGTATTATGCGTTTTGGTTATGGATATTTATAGTGTGGGTTAGGCTTTTCTGGTTTTGGTAGCTGGTTAAGCAGTTTACGTTGTTGCAGGTTGGGTTATTGGCAATTGGTTGTGCTTACTTGAGAATTTTGCCGTGTCGGTGATCTGCGGATTTAATATGGTAAGTGTCGGCTGTATAGATGCAGGCTTTAAGTTGTGTTTGATTAGGTTCCTGCGCACGTGTTTGAATGAGGTTTGCATGTGTGTAATTGTGGGTGCTTGTTGGTAGGTGAGTTGCAGGAGTTGCTTTGTAGTACTTGTGCCTTAGGCTGATTTGTGGTGGCGCAAGGCTTGGATATTTGTGAATGCATAATATGTGTTCGTGTAGTTTGTGGTTTTGTTAATTAAATTGTGAATTGATGTTGTGTGAGCGGCGGTGCATTCATTATGACTTTAGCGGGTTCCATGCATTACAGGCATGTGTACTTTGCAGATAGGATACTGTCTATAGCATGAACTGTGTATGTTGGTATTACGCATGGTGTAAGGTTTTGTATGCATAATGTGTGGTTTTGATTTTGTATGTACGATTTTACGATGTGTGGATGCGTTATGGGCTTTTACATTTGAGATTTGCGGTTGTTTTACAGTTTCTTCGTAATGATTGATGGTTGCTAGCTCGCTTGGGATCTTCATGTTTAAGGCTATTCTTACAGCCTTATTGACGGGTGTTGGCGGTAAGTGATTGTTTGGTTTAAGTTTGTTAATTTCTTTTTGGAGTGGGCGTAGTTACATTGGTAAATGTTTACTGGTTTGGGCGCACATGGCAACCTATGGATGCAGGGCTTGGTGTTGAGCTTTGTCGGATGTTGCAGGAGTGTTTAGTTACAGCTTGGATGCTTGGGTGGTAGGTGTTACAGTAGATTTGGTTTGGTGCACTTTATAATGGGCTTGTTTATTGGATTCGGAACTTGGGATTTAGTATTTGCGATAGTGTGTTATGTTTGCAACTGTGAAGAGTGACTTTTACATTGCATGTTACTGAGTGTGGTCGGTATATTACTTCGATGAAATATTCTTCGGATTGTGTTTCAGGTTACCTTTCTTTAAGTTTTACGTTAACAGAAGGTGGTTGGATTGCTATGGAGATTTCATGCAGTTGTGCGTTTAGTTTTGGGATTGCGTGAAATTGTAAGTTGTTGGGCCACTTTAGGCTGGTTATAAAAGACTTGCTGTAAGATGATAGAATTTGCAGATGGGCTTGATTATGCATGAGGTGATACGTTTTAATTATGTCTTGGTGTTTGTATCAACGATAACGTTGTTTTGTATTATGGTTGGCAGTGTGTTTTTACTGGTTTCGGATTAAGTGTGTTGTTTATAAACTGTAAGACACGACATGCACGTATAGATTAGTGTGCAGTTGCAACATGCAGTACTAGATGTTTGGTTGTAACTTGTAGAATTTCTGATTTAGTGATGTTTGTTGGTTAGTTAGTGTTTTTTGATGCGCACAGGAAACTTGTTGTGCAGTGTTTATTTTGCTATGGATTCTGTTTTCTTTGTGGTACGTGTGGTATGTGTTGCTGTTAATCTTTAGATGCCTGTTGATTTGCGATGTGTTATGGACTTCTTTATGCTTTGCTGTGTGAATTCTAAATGATTGTTTAGCATTGTGGGGTTGTGTATTTATGTTTGCTACGCTAGAAGCTTGCTTGCAAGCGTGTTGTGATTGGTAGTTTTGCGGTTAGAGTTTGTACATTGAGTGTTACTATAGGAGTACTGTGTTATTGTGTGTTGCCTTTGTGGTGAGTGATTGTGTCACACATGCTGTATTGGTTGACCGTTGAAACTCTTGTATACAATAATGACCATACATTTATATTCGTTGTGATTGTTGTTTTTGAGTTTAATTGATGTGATTTAAGTGTGATGTTTATGCTGGCATGCTTGATGGGTAATTTGGTGCCTGATTTACAGGTTAGTTCGCCGATTAAGTTGGCTTCGTTTGCTGAAGAAACGCTTGCAACGATTGTGTGCTAGTATTTGTACTTTGTTTAGGTTCGCATTAAGTGACTGTTGGACTAACTTGCGGGCATGTTGTGGATTAATTAATTTGCTTTGTTTGCGTTAAGCTTGGGTTGTGGGTAGGGTTACGTGTTTGAGATCTTTCAGATAAGTGCCTATAATACACTGTTGCAGTTGTGTTTGATTGCTTTGCCGATTTTGCGTTGTGTTGTGTACGCGAAAGGTGAAATGTTGATGTGACTAATGTTCAAGTTAGGTTGTGGTTGCAGGGCAGTTGTGATATTACATAGTAGACGGATGTGTTGGAGTTGGATGTGATGGCAGGTGTTTGTTAGGGTTTGGTTGGTGGCTTGAGTTACTGAGCAGCAAGTATGTGATGTACTAGGGCTTTCAACTTTTGTGTTGCGAAGGTGGTAGGCTTGTTGCATTGCTGTGTACTTTACGTAAGCTTGATTATTGTTGATGATTTGTTGCGATGTTAACGGTTGATAGTTTGCTTGGGTAGGCGCTATGTTGACGGAGAGCTGCGTGTGGATGGGATTGGTGAGTTAATGTATTCTTGATGCTGAACCCGATATGCATGTGGTAGTTAATATGCATTTTGCTGTGGATGTCGAGGTTTTGTGCTTGCTGAGCATGTGCTTGTTATTGTTAGTTAAATTGTTGGATTATTTAGTTAAGTAGAGTTGCGTTGATACCTTGCTTTACAGAATTATGGTTTGTGTGTGTACTTGTTGGTTTGAGTTGTGTGGCTGTGTGGGTGGGAAAATCATGTTGTTTGACATAGGGCGTATATAGTGAGTTACGCGTTGACAAGGCCTTTTAGTGTATGTGTTTTAGACACGTGGTTAGTGGACTTTATGCTTGTGGTAGGTTTCGCGAGCTTTAAGTTTTGGTTATGGGCGTTAAGACCCTCTTTTAGCCACTGTGTTACTAGGTTGTTGATTTGCTTCGGGTGGGCAGTTTCCGTGGCTATGATTCATTGATGTAGTTACATGTTTAGTTACTTTCGTTGTGAGTTTGGGTGATGAGTATGGCATGATTACGAAGGCATTTCAGGGAGGCTTCAAGTTTGCTTGCTGTTTCGAACGTTTGGGCCAGAATTACTTATTTGTTTGGTACTTTGTGAATGGTTACGTTTGCTGGTTATATAGATTGGTGCTAAGGGTTGGCTTAGAATGTATTTAGGTTGGTGTGACTGATGCGGTGTAGTCTGTGGGTAATGCATTTTACAGTATTAGATATTTTGCTTTTGGTGAAACTGAAGTGTTACTTTACTTGTATGTTAGTGGTCTTTTTGCTTATAGCTGATTGATGATGCATTGTTGTATTGCTTTATGTTTTGTGGTGACGCTTTGAGATTGTGTGACAGTGTATAGGTGGTTACACTGCTGACTGGTTGTAGTGTATTATATGGTAGTAACTTATTCCGAATATTAGCTTGTAATGAGTGCTATATACGCTTTTGCGTGCTGACAGGTCTATATGCTAAGGATTGTGATATGGGTTATATTTGGTACTCCATATTTATGCGCTTTGTAGTTGTGTTTGAAGCTTTGTGTACTTATTGTGTGATTGTTGTAGTGACTGGCATTATATCTGTAATTCTCTGCGTGGACCTTGTATTATAAGTTTTGTTTGGGGTTGGCGATTGGTGTATCCTATTACATATAGGAGTAGTTTATTATAGTTAATAGTTAGATTGGAGGTGTGGTGCAGGCTATCTCAAAGCTGGCTTTGGAGTTGACTGCGTTGAAACAAAGGTTTAAACACACTTAATGGTATTAATAGTTACCTGTGGACGTATAACTTGCTGTTGGTAGGTTTATGAGGGTTTAAGCAGTGATAATTGGTGTTATAAGTGAGTTTATTCCGTGCCTTTAAACTCTGGTGGATGGTGTTGCTGGCATTAGTTTTGTTTGATTAATAGCGTTTTATGTGTTTGTGGACTGGTTGTGCTGCTGCAGAGGTTAACAATGTTGAGGCGAGTTCTTCCAATGCCATATTGATATTGCTTTGGTAAGCTTGTGGGCTATGATGGTTTTGGATTGGTGGTGGTTCTGCATTATGTTTTTGCAAGGTGCTTGTCTTAAGGCTTGGATCAGGTATATTACAGGTTTTGTATGACTACTGGTGTGCAGCTTTTTAACTGGTATGTTTTGGTAAGTTTGAGTTTGGTAGTGTGCATAGTGATACTAGTGGAAGTTTGGCGTTTATTGTGAGTGTTTATAAATGATCCTAGTTTATTGTAATAGCTTGTTTTCCTATTTATGGTGATGCGTTATTACATGTAGGTATAAGTTAAGTTTATTTGTTTTGTTTTACTTACGTGTTTGTAGTTTGTGGTGATTAAGCGTACATTAATATACTTTATAGTGTAAGGTTTCTTCTTTGCTGGTGTATTTGGTGGTAGGCTGTTGGCGATGTTTTCGCTTGTGTGTAATTGTCTTACGGACTTACGTTTGTTTGTATAATCTTAGTGAGTTTCGCTGCATGTAGCTGATTATGACCCTAGTTCCTCGTTAATGGACGTTATAATATACTTTTGTTCTGGTCGTTGCTTTAGCGTTTGTGGTGCATTAGTGCAGTGAAGCTTGAAACCTAGATTTATGCATGGGTGGTTTGTTGGATTGGATTGTTGTGTGGCAGTGGTTTAGTTAGTTATTTGTACTAGCGTAGTGTGGGCTACTTTGATGCCGGTGGACTTGTAGGTGTTGATGTCAAGTTTTCTTGTGACTGTGCTTAATGATTTTAATGCTGTTGTTGTGAATGAGGCTTTGGCGGCAAGTTGGTTGCTTAGCCGTGTTTTTTGGGTGCTGCTATGATGGTGGTTTGGTGGGTTCCAAGTTGTTGGTGCAGGACTTGATGGGTGGTTTGGTTTATGCTTACATTGTTGGTACTGACACAGTTTGTTTTACTTGCAGGTTGTTGTGTGTTTACGATTTGCTTGGCTTCGTAGGTATGTGTATTCTTGTAACGTTGTATATAAAATTGTACATGTAATAATTAGAAACAATATTGTGATTCTTTGTTATTACTTGATCGCTTTATAGGTTATAATTGTTTAGTATCGGTTAAATCGTATTGTTGATGCTTACGAAGTTTTGTTTATAATTGGTGGTTTACGCCCGTTGTGTGGAATTATATGTTGATACTTGTTACTGTTACGTTTCTTGTCGGACACGATTAATGCATGCTAGTAGCCTTTGGGTTTGGTGTTGGTAATGAATAGAGATGCTCTTTATGCATTTAACGGTACTTGCACGTGTATCGAAGTGCAGGACTGAGACGGTGTGTGGGTGCATTGTTATGCCGTGTATTTATAGATTGGATACTTCAGTCACTTGAGTGCGGCTTTGATGTATTTTGATGATGTTGGTAATCATTCTACAGTATGTAGTTGTATGGTGGCTGTAATTTGTTTGGGGTTTTGTGGTCCTTTGAAACTATATTAAGTGTGAATACTGTTGTATGTGTAACTTGATTGTGAATGCCGTGGTACTGCATATAAAGTTTATTGCTGATTTAAGCTTGTTTGCGTTGACGTTAGTTTTTTGGTTGGCTAGATCATTGTGTAGTGCCGTGTATGTGTGTGAGTGGCGCGGACATTGTTGTTTAGGTGTGTGCAATTATATGTTGCCTTGTTTAGACGTTGTTCACAGTCGATGGGGGTGTTTGCTTAAGACTTGTTGGTGGTGTGTTGTGCATAGATTTGCTGGTTTAAGTTTGAGTACTTAAGATTGCTTTAACTTGGAGGTTTGTAAATGTTTTATGTTTGAACCGCCTGCTTGTTGGTTGGGTTCTATGGGCTACTTCGGACCATGCGGTGTTTTCGTTGGTGTTTCCGGCGTAGGTAGTGGTTCTAGGCCGGTAAGGTCGTTTATGGTGGATTTCGTTTAATGGATGCAAGTGTATTGGGCATTGATTTACTTTTGTATTTGTGGCTGGTAGTTTTTGTGTGTGTTGGATGATGCGGTTTTTGCTGAGGTGTTGATTGAAGCCTGTGTATTCTTTTGGATGGTTGGTTTCATGTGTGATTTGTGTTGGTTGTTACACCTTGTGTTTTTAAGCGGTGATTGCGTTCATTTGGTTTAGGTCAGACCTATGTGGATTTGTGGGTTTGTATGGTGACTTTATAAATAGTTCAGCAGGGCTGTGTGGTATTGCGTTTGCTGATCTTAATTTGTGCTATAGCGTTTCGCAATGACTTGATTTCCTATATTGTGGTTTGCCTTGGTACTGGGAATGACAGATATGTGCAATTGGTGAATTGTGTATGATTGGATTTTATAAGATTATGTTGTGTTCTTTGTTGTTATGATGTTGCTTACTAGTTTAGATTGTGTTCTATTTTGTCTGAAATGTGTTGCTGGTGTTAATTCTTCTTGGTGTTTGCTAGTTGCTGAGCAGTTCATGCTTCCTCCTCTGCGGAAATTCACGCATATTTCTAGTTTGTTAGCTACTCCCCATGGTGCTTGCTTGTTGTATTGGGTTTGATGGTTGCTGTGCTCGATGATTGCGGGGTATATGGTTGCATGTGCGTGCATTTGATTAAATTTGTTGGTGTAACCTTTAGACTTCGTAGCTATCGGTGTTACGGTTTTACTTGGTGTTTATGATTAAATTCTATTATAAATTTATTTGACAGGTGGTGTGGATGCGTCACTTAGTTTTGTAGTGTTTTAGTTGATGGTGGATTTCGCTGTAGATTAGTTTTGATTGTCGGTAATTTACATGGGCAAGCTGGTTTATGCTGCTGCTGATTGTGGTTGTGTGGGGGTTGTGCATGTTTCGCTTCGCGCTTGACGTGTTAGTTGATTCGTGCTGTTACATTAATGTGGGGATTGGTGGTGGTCGTGTGCTTGTGATAGCTTTGCATTGTGCTTGCAAATATTGCTAGGTTCTTATGGTGGTGTACTTTCAGTGAAGCTTGTAGGTTTGTTGGTATTGATGATGCCTTGGAGTTTTTTGTGATTGCGTTACGCTGACCTTGGGCTGACGGGTTGATACGAATGCGTGTAGCGCTTGCTGTGACTTTGTTTTGTGTTAGGTTGTGTGCTTTGCGGAAATTCAGTGTTTTTATATGCTGGGTAGTTTATTATGTTACCTTTGTTGTATGTAGTGTGTTATGTGTATTTATGAATGTGTTGATTACCTGTGAGTGCTGGTGGGTTTATATACATCGCCTCGCGTTAGACTCGAGCGCATGGCTCGTATTCTTGGGTGTTACCTTAGACGTGGTTTGACTTTAATGTGTAACTTTGTAACGTATACTTAATTTTACGCCGTGAGTTGGAAAAGTGGTGTGTTTTGCGCTTTAGTTTCTTTTGCCTGTTAGGCTTTCGGGTTTTCGTAACGTTATACATGACGGCACATGCGCTTTAGCTCCTATTGCGAACCAGACATGCTGTGCTTGGTCTTGGTGAACTGGATGCTTAATGCTGCTTACAGGTAGTTATAGCAATTTGCGGGGTGGTGGTTTGCTGTTTGTGTGATTGTGGAGTGTTTACTTGGGTTTGTTTGGCGGTATTTGCACGCTGGGTTATGAGGTTGTGATATTGCTTGGTCTGGACAGGTTTGGGTTTCGAGTAATGGTTTGGTTGGAATATTGGTTAACGCCTTTTGGTGTTAGGATGCTGCGTGGTTGTGTTACCCGAATGTGCTTCTGGTTTCGGTTTGTGGTTGCTGTATTGAATACGCTTTGTAGGTTTATGAGTTTTAAACTGTGTTTGCCCGTGTATTTATTTGTGATGTGTTGCTTGGTGTTTGTGTGGGTTATGATACTGGTTATATTTGCGTTAACGGCTTTAACTTTAAGATGTGGATTATGCTTGCGCCTTGCGGTGGTTTGCTAACGTAACCATTTGTGATTGCTTTGTATGGGTCTTACTAGATTTGTGTGGTATGCTTGCTGCGGGAGTGTTTTGTTTGGATTTGTGCTTTAATTGAGCTTGAGCTTGTGGTTACGACCTGGTGTTTGGATATTCCTTTGTGCTAAGGCTTGGGCGGGCTTTGCGTTGTGTGTGTTGCCTGATTCGCACGTATTTCATATTGATTTCTTGTGAATCTGAGGATAACTATGATTAGGTGGCTTAGTAACTGTGTTTTATTGTGTTTTACGATTGTTGAATGTTTAATCTGACGGTTTTGCTGCTTTATCTTTGTGAAGTTCCTGAACTTGGGTGGGGTTTTGCGTTGTGCGGGCTGATTTGTTTTGGATTGTTTTCTGGTAAGCCATTGGTTTGGTGAAACGCGGATACATGGATCAAGTTGTTGCTTAATGCTTGTTGAATGCTTGATTCTGATTACGTGTAGTTATGCATGGTGGCTGGTGTGCTTTTTGGTTGGCTGGTATTATTCGGGAGTTGCTATTTTAGACTGCGAGGCATGTTTGGCTCTGGGCTGGGTTGAGGATTCTTAAGGTGGGCATTGATGGGCTGGATTTTGGACCTTATGTTCTGCGTTGTGACTTTTTGGTTAAATTTCGGTGTGTAGTTGTTTCGCCCCGTGTGGTGCGCGCAATGGTTTGTTTCGGAATATGTTTAGGTTTGTATTCGAGGACGATTTGACCTCGTGTGTGACGTTTATAGAACCATGCTATTGCACCATGTTGGCGTTAGATACATTTGTGTTTGATTTCGGCGGGGTTTGAGGTCGACCACGGTTTTGGTGGGTGTCGGTTGCAGATGCAAATTCGAAACTAGGCTGTGTCTTTACATATTTGTGGTGTGCTCTGTTTCCTCACGTGGTTTGGCGACTAATACTGCGCGTCGAACCTAGGATGCACTTGGAGCTTTCGCCATGGTTTTGTATTGTAGTCGGAATTAGGACGGGCTTGTGATACAACGTGTTGAGATTCGTTATGGAGGTGGGACTGGATGGGTTAGGTTGCTGGCGTGATAGTGGTAATACGGTGGGTGTGAACTTACAGGTTTCTGTGCTTTTGCGGGTGATGTACTTTGGTGTTTTAGGGTTTTTAGGTTTATGTGTATTGTGTTGGGGAGGTGTTTTCCGGTAGGATGTGCTTGTCTGAAATGGGAGCTGTTTAACCGTTTGGGTTTTGATGGGTTTAGTGCCTGTACAAAGGTTTCTGCAGTTGATTTGACGCGAGGTAGGGATGCCACGGAGACTTTGCTCCATGGAGGGTTGATATAATATAGCCAGTATTAGGATGTGCTTGTGCTTTTATTTGGTGGTAGTGTATTATGGAGTTATCGCTGGAGGTTTAGGCTATTTAAATGCGGGATGGGTGTAAGGGTATAGCTTACAGGTTTCTACACTTTTACAGGTGGGTGCTGGATTTTGGTGTGCAGTCGGAGATTTTAGGGTTTATGGACATTGTGTGAGAGGTACTTGCTGGGTGGGTTTGCTGGAGTGTATGTGTTCTAGGTGCTTGGATTTGTCGTGAATGATGGTTGTAAAAGCTTCCGCAGATGGGTTGCATGTGGGTGGCACGGGGATTTTGCTTCGTGGGTTTTTAAAATAGCGCCAGAATTAAGGCATGGTTGTGATTGCGAATGCTGGTGATGCACTGGGTTGTGCTAGAGCAGGTTTTAGGTTGGTTGTAGGGCAGGTGTTGGCAGAGGGTGGTGTTTACTGGTTATGCTACTCGGTGGGTTGGGTATTGTGTTAGCGTGGGTGCTTTAATTTCGCGAGTGCTGTGAGCAGGGCTGGCTCGTGGTCTACGCGGGTGGGTTGCAGCGCGTGTCGCTAGGTTCTGTGGGTTTGATGTGTTTTGGCAACCGTGTAAGGGGTTTGCAGTTAGGAGGTTGTCTTGTGCGTGGGGCGCCGCGGGAATTCTGCGCGGTGGAGGGTTGATATAATATAGCCAGAATTAGGGTATGGGTGATTGCGGGTGTGGGCGCTGTGCGGGGTTCTAGGTGTTAGGGTGGCTGGTTGTAAGGCAGGTGTTAGCCTGGGGTGCTTACGGATTCTGCGATTTTGTGTATGCTGGACATTTGGCTAGACGAGGGTTTTAGGGTTGTGACCGTTAAGTAGAGGTGCCCCATGGACTATAGGTTGTGGTGCAGGGTGGCTGATCCTGCGGTTTTGCTGGGCTTTGATAGTTTGCAAAGGATTCTGTGGTTGGGAGGCTGTCTTTTGCGTGGGAGTGCCGAGGGAATTCTGCGCGGTGGAGGATTGATATAATATAGCTAGAATTAGGGTATGGGTGGTTGCGGGTGCGGGCGCTGTGCGGGTTCTAGGTGTTAGGGTGGTTGGTTTTAAGGCAGGTGTTAGCCTGGGGTGCTTACGGATTCTACGATTTTGTGTGTGCTGGACGTTTGGCTAGACGAGGGTTTTAGGGTTGTGGCCGTTAAGTAGAGGTGGCCCCCATGGACCATAGGGTTGTGGTGTATGGTGGCTGATCCTGCGGTTTTGCTGGGCTTTGATAGTTTGCAAAGGATTCTGTGGTTGGAAGGCTGTCTTTTGCGTGGGAGCGCCGTGGGGATTCTGCACAGTGGAGGGTTGATATAACATAGCCAGAATTAGGGTATGGTTGTGGTTTCAGATGTTGGGGTGCACTGTGGGGTGGGTCTGGAGGGTGTTAGGTGGCTAGTTGTAGGGGCAGGTGTTGGGCTGGAGTACTTGTGAATCCTGTGATTTTGTGGGTACTTGATATTTGTGCTAGACGAGTGTTTTAGGTCGTGAATGTAGTGGACAGTGTTGTTTTCTGGTCTGCGCGGGTTTGCGGCGGATGAGGCCTTAGGTTCGTGGTCTTGATGGACTTTTATGCTTACACAAAGGATTCTACCGTTGGGAGGTTGTCTTGGGTGTGAGAACGTCGTGGGAATTTTGCACCGTGGAGGGTTGTATAATATTGCTATAATTAGGATGCGTTTGTGTGTGCAGCTGTTGGGCACGCTGTGGGTGATTCCGAAACAAGGGTGCGCGCATGTTTGCATTACAATGTTAGACGGGTGCTTACGGATTTGTAGTTTTGAGTGTTTGTTACTTGTGTTGAACGCCCGTTTTAGGGTGTGAGTATTGTGGTCAGGGTTCCTTCTGGTCTGTGTGCGAGTTTGTGGTGTAGCTTACATGGGTTCTGGGGTTTGCTGTGTTTTGATAGTTGCGCAAGGATTATGCGAATGGAAGGTTGCTTCGTGTGTGAGTACCATGGAAGTGTTGCGTTGTGAGTTGGTATAATACGTGTGAAGCTGTATGGGTGCACTGGGATTTGTTTGTGGGTGTATACTTGTAGAAAACCTTGGGGTGTAGTAGCTGGGATTGGTGGATTCTGCTGTGGTTGTGAGTGTAGTGCTTGTTTGGGTGAGGGTGGTGTAACGTGCGCTTAGAGTTTACCACAGGTCTGCTATTGTACGTGGAGATTTTCGAGGTTTCTTTAAATTCCTACTTTGAGCGTGTACCTTGGCATAGGTTTGTGGATTTTGCTTAGCTACTGAATGAATGGTGGTTTGCTTTAATATTACGCGGATTTGGATTGTTGGGTGCATGGATTGCTTAATTGTTATATGACTTGTTCAAGAATTAATTGTTGGACTAGTGTTTGTTTGTAGAATGTTGCTGATAGTTTGGTTTTATGCGTGTGTTTAACGTGCAGTTTTGGCATAACTACAATGTGGTTTTGCTTAGCATGATTTTGTGTGAAATGCTGTTGTTGTATATGTGTTGTGATGCAGCCTTTTAGTGTGCAGGGTGTGTTGCAAGATTGATATGTTACGATGCTGTATGCTGATGAGATGGGCAGGTGTATGGTGAGGCGCTGCGTGGTTGGAGTGCATTTTGCTGGTGGGTATGTGTGATTTGACTTGAGTTGTGGTTGGGATGTAGAGGTGTATTAGTCTTGATGAATTTGACATGCTGGGCGTGAGTTACTGTTGTGTGTGATGATTTTAAGGGCGGTGCTGAAAGTAGAAGTAGATGGTGTTTAAACTCGGCACTTTTAGGACGTATATTGTGTGACGGTATGTTTGTTGTGGTGGTTACGGATTTTGTGTGCAGTGCCGAGATTTTCATTTGATTGTTTTTATGTGTGTGTTTTATGTAGGCATTGTGGATACCTGTTTAGATGGTTGACATGTGTGATGCTTTGCTGGGGATTTATGGTATGGTAGGTGGGGGTTTGTGTTTTGTTGCCTTTGTGTATTAGTGGGTGGAGTACTTGCGCGAACTTCGTGGTACACGATGTTTCATTGATTGGTTGTATGCTTATGTGAATTGCAGTTTACATGTAAAGTTTGCTTTTGTGAGTGCGTTGACGTGCTGTGTTACTGCCTTAATTGTTATGATGGTTACTGTGTTAGTTGGTCGTGTGGATGGATTCGTTGGTGTATGTTCGTTATTTTAGAGGGTTTGTATGTTGGTGGGCTATTTAAGAGATATGGGTTAACAAACTGTGCGTGGGAATGGTTATTGATGGTTTGGTTAAACCGGCTAAAAATTCTAGTTTAACGATTGGTTGTGGGGGTGTGTTGACGGGATTGCGTTAATCAATTTGAGTATTGAGTAGACGTCCGGTTACTTTGTTTTTATTCTACCGGTATTTGAATTTGGATTGTTGTTCCGGTTGTTGGGCTTAATTTGTAGTGATTTGTGTATATTGGGTTTACATTCGGGTTTTGATGGTTTGGATGATTGCCTTTCCGGGGCATGTGTATTGTACATATGTGCTCACACGGGCATATTGTATTGGGACTGTACGGCTGTTTTAAAGGTGGTTGTGGCATGTTTAAGCTACGTGTGCTAGCGAGTTTGTTGTCGATGTAGTTAGTAGATTGAACTTGAGGTGCTTGTGGGTACTGATTTAAGCTAACTTTGGTTTATTACGCGAACTATGATGCATGGGTGAGCTGGTCCTATTATTATGATTGCTTTGAGGTGTGATCATTTTATAGATACGATGCGCAGGGGGGATTGCCGCGGGAATTGTAATTTGAATTACTTGTTGTTGCATAGACGTTGATGTAGTTGCATGTGGGAGGTTTCATTTTCAAATTATGTGTTTTAGCTTATATTTGGGTATTACTTGGCATTGCATGAGAGTCTTCTTCCGACGGTTAAATGATGTGTTAAGGTATGCCTGTTGTGGGATATAAATTTGATGATTGCTTCATTGTTGGAGTGTGGTTGAGTAGTTTAGTAGGTGTTAATGATTGGAGTTCTGTGTTGTGAGGGTTATCGTTATGTTTGGATACTGGTCGGAGCGAGTGGCTGGTCATTTAAGGTTGTTTTAGATGTTGGGTTTTCCTTTTGGACACATTATGCTTGCAGTTTTATTAATGTTGTTCTGCCTGGAGTGTGGGTTGCAATGTGACATAGTTGCAGATGAGTTTGCAATTAAGATTGCAAGTATTGTGGGTTGGGCGCTGAGTAGTGTGTATTTAGCTTGGTTTGGGTTGTTATGCCTCCAGGGTTTGTGTGTGCGTGCGCACGTATTGATGTGTAGGTACTTGGAGCTTGAATTTTTGTTGTGTTATGGAGTGTGCGAGTGCGTGCAGTGTGGTTTCCGTAGGCGTGTTAATTATAAGTTGATTTATTTTTACGTGTGATTGTTCTATATTATGAGCTACTTTCTACTTTAGTTACTACCTTTAATTGTTGTGATTGCGACACTGTGTTTAGACACATTTGGTGGCATTTGATTGTGCATTTATTACTTTGCGGGAGGGTTGGTAACTCACAATCAGGAGGTTGATTGTGTTGTAGGTTGTGTGTTGGTTAAATGTAGTAGACTACGGATTTGGGCATGAGTGTTAACCACTGCGGGGTAGCTGGTTTACGTGGCATGCTTTTGCTGTTGCGCAGCTGTTAGTTGATTACGGTATGTTGGATTTAATTGGTGTAATGTGCTGTTAGTTGTATGTTTACACTGTGGTTGACTTGTGGTGTAAACGTGTTTTAGGTTAGTGTGCTTGTTATTGATATAGGTGTTATATTTGTTTTATTTTACTTTGATTACCTGTAGGTGGCGCAAGCTTTAGTGAGGTGTTTTAGGTTACTTTCGTGTTGCGTGTATGTGGTTGAACGCTGTACCACCTGTTTAGTTACTACGACCAAGCTATTGTGTTGGGTGGGCGTGTGGATTTTCTGGTGACTTGCTGCACGGGTTGCTTGGAATGCGGATTTACACATGATTAGCTACGCTTGGGTAGTAAAATTTGTTTAACTTTTAGCGTTGCAGACTGGGATGGGATGTGACTTTTACTTTGAGCGCCCATTTACTGTTTGGTTTGTTACTTTGTAGATGTTAGTTGGTGTGTTGCTGCATTTCTACATATTCTAGTGTGCAAGTGATGGTGATGTAACTTTTGTGGTATTGTAAAGCTGACTTGCAATGTAGTCATAATGAGCACTTTTGTGTTTGGTGTCTTGTAGCTTGTTTGGATTTGTGGGTTCATGTATGCGCGGGTTGTTTGTTTTAATTGGTGTTTTACATTAGGCACTTGTGTAGGGGCAGGTTGTTGACGGTTGATTATACTTACTAGGTTGTGTTAATTACTTTTTATATTTTATTTGGGCTTGTTAGTATTGTTTACTGTGCTTGGATATGAATGTATTTGTGTCATTGATGCTTGCTTGTGAACACCTATTTTGAGTCTCATATTGATTGTTTACGTGTTTAAGCTGAGATTTTGTTGTTTTGTTACGGAGGTTTAGATAATTTGGGTCAAGATTGGTTAGTTTGTGTGTTACTGTTATGCTTTGAAGGTAATTCTTTGAGGGGTTGGGTAGTGCGTGTGAATTGGTTTTTGGCTGTTGCTTTTGTTGTGAAGTCGTTGCTGATTAGTCTTGGGGTATTTAATAACTGTTGTGATTTACTTTATTTTGTAGAATGGTGTTCATTGTGAATATAGTTGTGACTGTGTTTAGTGGTGTTGACTTTGCAGTGGTTTGGTATAGTGTTGTTTCGAGTGCTTGTGGTGGGTGCATTGACATTTATTACTGTGAAAGTTATGCTTGCAATTGTTATGTTGTGAAATTCGCTTTAATTATTTGCTATTGATAGCTTTTGAGTTCACCTAGTCACTGCTATTT
>VFSE01000139.1:0-32227 GCA_010157825.1 Vickermania ingenoplastis | reverse complement strand
AAAGTCAGCATGTATGCCGGGTTGTTGTCTTTTATTAGTTGTTTTATTAGTGTTTCTTGGCACACCGTGTAAGTGGCTGATTGCTTGCGGGATTTGATTAAGTGGGGATTATTCTCTGTGAGTTTTGCATTTATTGGTTGTGATGTGTTCGTCGCATGTAGTGCTTACTTCCTTGTTTGTTGTGGATTTGCATGACATGTGATGGCGGGTATTGATTGTTTTCTGTGTGAAAGATCTTTGGTAATCTTGGGGTAGGTTTGAATTTGATTTAACTGTGTTTGGGCATTGAGTTTATAAGCAGAGATGTTCCTGCGTATGTTATATTGATGTATATTGAATTTGCTAAGTTGTAATAGTTTTAAAGGTAGTGGTTTTATTGATATTACATGTAACTTTAAATTTATGTTGTGTGTGTTTATATCTTTTGTGTGCATGGCTGGTAGCTTGACTGGAACGCAGTATATAGGTTGTGTTTATTGTGATGTAGTTAGTTTAAGCGTTTACTTTAGTGTATTCTGATTTGCTGCAGTGTTAGGCTTCCAGTGGTGTAGTGGTGTATTTTAGATAATTACGTATTTTATTAAACTTTGATATGAATTGATGGTTAATTTTGGTCGGGTGATGGTTTCGGTATGGTAATCCTGCTGTTATGAGTTGATTGTAGCTTGTGGGTGGTAGGTTTGTTTTTTTGGTGTTGTCTCGTTTATATGGGCGTGAAATTGATTGTGCATTTGTGTGGACATGTGTGATTTTGATTGTTACTAGTTTGGTATGTGCTGTAGGATTGGTTAGTGTAGTTTAAGATTGTGGTAACTCGTTTGCTTTGGTTGTGTTGTATGATATTATATAGTGAGTGCGACGATTAAATGTAATAATTTTGATATTTATTTTTATAATTTTATTACAAGTGAGTTTAATGATATTTGTTAATGATTGCTTTCTTTGCATGTGGGTTGTTTGTGCTGGTTTTATGTGCTTCTTTTGTACCGTTGTTGTTGTGCTTAAGTTTAGATTGTGTGCCGCTAAGGGTTGCTTCATGGTTTACTTTCTATGGAGTGGCTTTGGTCGGAGCGTAGGAATTATTGCTACGCGCGTATGTTACTTGCGGTTTCGGTTAGTACTGCTGATTGTGTAGGGAGTAACTTATATATGCTTGCTGGGTTTTCGTTCTGAATGCTGAGGTGAGTTGTGATGTTTATGATGCTTGTATTGTGTATTTTACGTTGTTTTAGTTTGTAGCAGATTTAAATTTAGGTTGCAGGAGTTGATTGTCAGTTTATTAGTTCTTGGTATTACTTGTTCTATAAGTTTTAGTTTGTTTTGGTTAATATGATGTTGCTGGAATTTGCTTGTGTTATTTGATGCTTGTATTTATTGGTAATGTTGTTTACACTGCGGGGTAGTGGCGCTATGAAACACAATAAACATGTAGGAGATGATGGTGCGTGTATGTGATGTTGCCGTAAGCGTGGTTTACGTTAAATTGATTTATAGTAAGTAGGAACTTTAGGAGGGTGGGTTTAGGGTTTGCTATGTTTCTGTAGATGCATATTATGGTACTTCATTTTGTGACTTTATTGCTTGGATTTTAGGTAACGGTTTTGGGTAGTTATTATATTGCGCGATTGCTTGGTAGCTGACATACGGGTCTGCATAGATAGGGCTGTTTGCTCGGTGTGCAGATGCAACTGACGGTTGACTTTTGTGTAGCATGTATGCCTTTTTTTTTGTTGCGATTTTCGGATTTGCGAGATTGTGGGTGCAGGTACGTGGACACTTATGTTTGGTTTGTTAATTGTTGTGTGCCCTGCTAATGGTTGTACTTTAAGACTTAGGTTAGTAAGTTTTAATTGATGATTTATTTGGCTGTTAGTTTTAAGGATGTGCTTAACATTTTGTGTTGTTTATTGAGTTGAAAATGGCTACACGGGTACGTAATTTGGTATGGAGATTTTGTTTTGCGGACATGTTATGTGGTGTTGGACACAGGTGAAGCTGAGGTTGTGCTATAGTATACCGGTTAAGCCGATCTGGTTTTATAATATAGTAACGATGTTGTTGTAGTGGATTGCATGAGTTGACAAATGTTAACGTGTAATCTAAGTTGTGTTAGGTTTGTTTGCGTAGGGGTGTTTGGTTTGGGTTTGGTATGTAGGTATTGAGATTGGTAGTGTGTCTTACGTGATGTGTTAAGGTTTTATGCTTGCAATGAGATTTGTGTTTGTGTTACTCACTTGCGTTGTTTTAGTTTAGTTGCTACACCGTGATTACTCATGCAATTTACATGGATGACTGTTGATCTTTGGTTAACCAAAGGGTTTGTGTAACTGGGTTTGGGTTGGCTGACTAACTTCCGTTTGGTTTATGAAGTCGTTAGTGTTACATGAGTACTTCAATTAGAGGGAATTACATATTTTGCAGTAGGGAATTGGTTTGGTTGGGGTAATGGTTATTTATACGATTGATTAGATTGACAAGAGCTTTGCGCTAGATGTGTTTGGGCATTGCGTAGAAGCCCTTGAGTTACGGTTTGTTTGCTGTGTGATTATGCCTTGAATGTTTATGGGTGCATGCGGTTAGCGTTGTTTACGTTAGACATACGTTCGCTGACGGTATGAGATTGTGTTGGGTGTAGGTATATACAGTTATGTTTGTTATAGTAATGCGCATTTTATGGTGCTTAGTGTGCAGAGTTGTGTTTACGCCATGGGAATTGTGTTTTGATGTGTTGTTGGGCTTACTGTTTTGTTTGTAGAGCAGGCTTTAGTTTGCTAGGAATGAGATATTTGTGTGAATTATCTTAGCTTACACTTCAAGGCGTGCGACACATATGAATATAGTACATGATTTTGATGGTTTTATTTGATGGGTGCTGTGTTTGCTCAAGTTTTACTTTGGGATGTTATATATGTAATAGATTTGTTACGCTTACTGGATAGTCAGCTTTTGATTTTGGTTGAATAAGGTTGTGTTGATTTAGGTTTCGGATAATGTTGTACTTTCTTCGATCCAAGTAGTGTATTGTTTCGGCTTTTATGCTTGCTGGGTGGTAGTGGTTACTGCGGTTTGCTATGTAGCTGGTTTTGGGATGCAACGGTAAGGGTGGCATGTTTTGACTACCTGTAGCACTTAATTGTTTTACCTGTAGTGCGCTTGTGAGGACGTTATGTTACTGAGTTTGAATTAATGGTATTGCTGAATATGGTTGTTTCTTTCGATTCTTGTACTGATAGTTAGGCGCGATTTCGTGTACTGGGGTTTAAGCTTGGTAAAGGTGGTGCATGTAGTTTTCTACATTATGAATAGGTTTATTCTAATGTGTTGTGTTGCGCTGCCACTGCTCGTTTTATAAGTTGGGTATTGCCGAATGCGCATAGAAGTGGCAGAGTTGTTAATAATCATTGGTTTGTGTTTTCAACTGTGTTGTGGATTGTCGTTTTGTCTCGGGTAGAAATACACTGTAGTATAAGCTTTAAAGAGGTTTTGTGATTCGATTGCGCACATAGTTTCTGCGGTTATAGTGTGGATGTTATTATTGTGGTTTGCTTAGTAGTTAAATTTATAATGATTATCGTTAACAATTGTAATAGTAATTTTTGATATTTTTAATAAATTATTACAGCTTTCTAGTGATTGTATTTATAGTTTCATACACCTTGTCGAATGTTGATTTGGTTGGTTGCGGATAACTGTTTTAAATTGTAGATGATAGGTTAGTGTAGTGTTGTATTTGTTCGATTGCACTGATTAAGTGCACCTGTAAAGTGCTTGGGTGGGTTACGTTTCGATTACGAGTATGGTTAACAATGCTTTGATGCTTGCTTCGCTGTGTAGCTTGTGTGCTGGGATTACGCTACGTGTGTAATTTACTGTTGGTTGTGGGCTTGCGGGCGCATACTTGCGACAGGTTTAACTTGCGTAATTTAGTTTAATGATGTTTGTGTACTTGATTGGGCTTGGCTTTGTGCATGTTCATTTTGTTACTTGTGGGTGTTGTTTCGTTATGTAGTTGGTAACTTTACTTTGTGTGCATTACTTGACTGGTGTCGCTGTATTGTGTATGTGTGTTCTTTGTGGGGATGCTGCTGCGTGCATACATGTTTAACTGATTTGTGCGCTGTTAGAGTTGGGTTTGGTACTACATTTTGATTGTCGATTACGTATGCTGATGCGGTAGGTTTAGGACTGTTAGGTTGTGTTTTGGGTGTGCGTACAGTTTACACTCAAGAGTGTGTGATTTACATCTCAGGTTACTGTGGTCAGTTTGCTTGTTTCCTATGGTTACGTTATGGTTACATTGATGGTGTTTGCTTGTGCTTGGTGCGGTGATCCGGTGTAGTGTGTTTACTCCGTTGTGTTTGCTTGTTAAGTATGGGATTTTACTGAGCGGTTAGCCTACTTTAATTACGTGTTCTTGTGTGGCGTTATTGTGTTGTTGTGTACGCAGTTATGGCGCTCCTGTTAAGTGTAGCTAATTTTGTGGTAGTTTAGCATAATAGATGTTTACGTATTATAGGCGTTGTGGTTGTGTTATTTAGTGTATCTTACTAAACGCATTTATTCCGTTGGCTGGGACTTTTTGTGCTTTAAGTTGTATGTTTTTGTTCGCGTAACGCGCTTAGTTAGTGGGTGTAAAGGTGATTCGAGTAAAATTTGTGTTTAATCGATATTGGCCACTTTGACTTGCTGATACGGTTGTAGCTTCAAGTTTGGGAACTGCGTTTGTATTCGCGGTAGATTATTATTTAAATTAGATGCGTTCAGATTACGGATGATTTGATGTTACAGTGAATTTGCTATAGTTATACTTTGCTTGATGTGGCACGTGATGGTTGTTCGATTTGCAGAGTCAAGTGCGTTGTTTATAGTTGTTACAGTGTTAGATTCATTTTTAATATTTGATTCATAATGGCAGGTTGAGCCACTTTCCGTTGTTTGGGTTGTTGCTACCAGCGTATATTACGTTTTGTGACAGTAGGTGTGGTGTTTGGTTTAGGGTGTTTATGTTTTGTGTGTTAGGGTATTTAGTGGATTTGTAGGTTTAGTTAACTACTGATCTAGACGTTTATACTTCATGCCAGGTAGTGTCAGGATTGTAGTAGGTTTGCATTTTGCTTTATGATGATTGAGTTTACTAGTTAGTATTGTGGTGCTTGGTTGGTTTTTAGCTATGTTTACAGGTGTTTGCTGTTACGGGTGCTTGGTAGGTTTCTTTGTGATGTACTACCAATTATTTTGGATGAACCGGCATATACCAGGACATTGTGTGTTTGTGTATATGTAAGTTGAGATTTCCGGTGCTGATGTTGGTTGTTTGTGCGTTTTGCGTGTATTGCCTTGAATACCGGTTGGGTGGTTGTTTTGTTACGGAAACTCCAGTAGTTAGTGTCGGTGGATTTGCTTCCGTTCTGTAGAATGTTTTGTGTTGCTGTGGGGATGTGCCTATAAGTCGATCTCTTTTGTAACACTTTTAATTGAGGTTGTTGTGTTCGGTATATGTTGTGGTTTGCTCATGGCTTGAGCCCTTTATGGGAGGGGAGATGCGCTTAGGTGGTTGTGGTACATTGGCTTTATGTGTTTTACTGGCGTTGCGTTGTTGTATTGTGTTTGCTTATACGATGCGGGATGTTTGATGTTAGCTATGTTTTTGGTGCACGTGGGTTAAGGGCAACCAGGCGGGTACGATGATAATGTCAGGAGTATTGTGTATGATGTAGATTGTTGTGTAGATGCTTGTACGTGTACGTATTAGTGTTAGTGTAATAGTTGTGACTTTGTTGCTTGTTGTTTGTTTACTATGGCACTTTAATTATAACCGTTGTAATATGTAAGTGAAACTTTGCGTGTATAGTATGATTTTACTTTGGGACAGTACCATGCAATGGAGGTTGTTCGTTGGTGTGTAGTTGGTTCTGGGGTTTATTTTGTTTGCTGCGGTTGTGGTGGTTATGGTTGTTTAATTAATGCTTTTTAACTTTGTGATTGTTTGGGTACTAGGGTGACTGATTGTGGCAGGGTGTTGCTGTGGGTGTTTTGGTGCTTGTTTGCTTCGGTTTGCGTTGACTGATTATGACACTACTCGTTTGCGGTATATGGTTTACTTATGACTTGTGTCATACACTCTGTGTTACCGGTGGGTATTCTTGCGTAGTCTTACTCGGTTGGGTAGGATCCAGCATTTGATGGTTTGGAATAATTAATTATACTTGTAATATGGCTACGTATATTGTTGTTTATGTGTTTTACGATTCATTTAGTACCGACAGACTTTCATACAGGGTTAAGTGTTGAGGCTGGGATTGAATACGTGTTTGTGGGGCAGGCGCGTAAGTTGTAGTTATGTAGCTTGCAGGACGGTTTGCAAGGTGCTACAACCTTGGATTGCTTTGGGTTTCTGGGTTAGCACTGTCGTTGTTTGCGTTTTGTTAGCTGTTTTGTGTTTTACGTATCGTGTGTGTTTGCCGAGTGAATTTTGCAGATTGTAATGCTTAACTACGTTTGTTGCCTCAAGACGGCTGCACAGTTTGGTAGTGTGGTATTTCTTTTACTGCGGGTTTGGGTGTGGTTGGAATTGTGTAGTTTAGTGTAAGTTGTGATTGGCTTTTAGTTTATTTTGTAGGTGCATTCTAATTCTGTAAGAATGGTTTATGGTTTGCTTACGTTGGCGCGGACCGGATGCAACTTGTGATTTCTTTACTTTGAGGTTTTATTGTTGTGGCCTTGCTTTGGTGCAATGCTTTGCAATTGTGAACTATTTTAGGGAGCGTGTTTTATGATAATTTAAAGCTTAATTTGTAGTGACTGTGAGTATAACCCTTTTGTAGTGCGATTTGTGTTTTTACCTGCTTTGTGGATTACATGTTGCTCTTTATGATGCTGCGTACTTTTACTTTGTGCGTTGTGTGGTTGTGTGTTTCGTAGGTTGTGCGTTGATAGTAGTTAGCTTGTGCGCTTTGTTTTGGGATTTGTGTTCTGTGATATTTCGAGGTGTATTTAGTTTTGTGAATTTAATGCGTTTTGTGTGTTTATGTCACTATGTGCTGACGTGGACGGGTGAGCGACAATTGATGGTTACTTGTATGATGTGATGTTGAGGGAGTGTGTATACTTGCGGGTGAAATAGTTTTAGATTGTGGTTTGCTTGGTGAACCTGTTGTGGACTAAGTCTTTAGCTGGGTGAGTTGTTGAGTTCACGCTGGGGCGTTACTTTCGGGTTGATGACTGCTGGGGTATGCACTTGTGTACGGCAATTAGGAGTTTGTTTTGTTTTTGATATGTGAGGCTCTGTGCTAAACCTTAGTGTTGACTGCTGACGCGCGTTCTTTGTGGCTTGATTTGGTGTTGGCTAGATTTACTTGCTTATGAACGTGGTTGCCTGGTTGAGTACGACTTGGGTATTTGTCAGCTTACGTGTCTTCGGACATGTATGATTGTTCACCGTTATAGCTGCAGCCGGCGCCTGCTGGGAGGTTTGTTTCGTGCTGGATTGTGTGAATGGTATTCAGCGGGCACTGTAACGGTTAGTTTGGGCTTTAAATTTGGTTGTCATGAGCCACTAGTTTCGCTTTGAGTTTGCTAGTGTTTAGTGTGTGCGACAGTGGGTGTTTACTTTGGGTGCGTTTGTTTGACGGGTTTTTGTTGCACTACACTTGCTGGGCAAGTTGCGTGTGGTTAACCTTGTGGGGGTGGTTTTATGGGTATTTTTATACTGCAGAATTGCCGCAGGTGCTTACGACTGGGGAGGTTGGTATAATACAGCTGGCAATTACTGCAATAGTGTGCTTTGGGCCGTGAGTTGGTTGTTTTTGTGAACTTCGGATTGATAGTTGGTTTAGTGTACATAGGGTTTCCTAGGGTTGGTTTGCGATGGGTGTGACTGTGAATGTAGCGATTGGTGGTTGTATCTAACGGTTAGGGTGATTTGTTCTTAGTTTTGCCTTGCGCTGGCACGATTTGCTGCTGTTTGGTTTTAAGTTATGTATAATAGCTGTGGGCAGTAGCTTTGCACACATTTGGGGCCTTGTGCGCTATGTTGACTTGCGCTTGCTAGGGTTTTTGGGTGGTTGTCTGCGTGCAGGTTTGCTTAGGTGTTTGTTTGTATGTGATGGTGGCCTGCCGCAGGCAACTTGGTTTGTGGAGGGTTGATATAATATAATATGATTGGGTTTTGTTGCGTTATTGGTTTTGAATGCAAGTTGTGGGATTAAGGCTACACGAGGTTTCGATTGCGAGAGGCTTAGTGTGTAGGGTGTTTCTTGGTGTGGGATTCCGCGAGCGTTGTTTCGGATGGTTTACTTGGGCTACTTCCGGCAGGGGGTGATTTTATTCATAATTTTGGCTTGTATTAGCACAATTTATGACAGGCTTCAGGTGAGTGCCATGGATTCTGGCTACGGGGTGTTGTGTCACTGTACGTCAGTGGGCGACTGTGTGGTGTGGTGTGTTATGCTTGCTATGCTTTTGGGTATCTAGATTGCGTGTTGGGCGTGTTTAGGGATTTGTTGGCACACTGCTGATCTGCCACGGGAAAGTTGGTCTGTGGAGGGTTGATATAATATAACGGGTATTTGCTACAGTAGTGCACTTCGGGTGCATATTGCGGGTTGTGCCTGTGTGGGTTCCTGGATTGTAGGTGGGTGTTAGCGTGCATGTGGCTTCCTGGTGCTGAATTGCGAGGGGGGGTCTACGGGTGCGACGATTGGTGGTTATACCAGTTACCTGGTGATTTTGGCCTTAATTTGACTTGTATCAGCTCTATTTATGGATGCTTCAGTTTACACCATGGATTAAACATGTGTGGCAATTCGCCCTTGTAGTGGTTGAGTTTCAGGTGGGGTGGGTTAATGCTTGCTGGGTTTTAGCACCTAGCGTGCCTGGCGGGCGTGTTTAGGTTTGTTTTGTGAATATTGCTGACCTGCCACGGGAAACTCGGCTCTTGGAGGGTTGATATAATATAGCTTGTATTTTGTGTGCTGTTAGTTTTGGAGTAGTTGTAGCTACGAGCGATTTTAGATTTGAAAGGGTTTTAGTTTGCGTGTAGGTGCTGTTGGTGTTTGGTTTCGTGGTGGGGTGTTTTCTGGTGCATGCCGCAGTGGTGGGGTGACTTTAGGTTTTTGACTTGTATCAGTGGGGTTGATGTTGGGTTTGACTGTGGGGTCCTGGACGGGGTTCTGTCTTTTCCTTAATTGTTAGTTGTGTGTCTTGGGTTTTGGGCTGCTGGGCAGGTGTTGCTCAACCTTCCTATAAGGGTTGTTTTGGGTGTGTTGCCGATTTTCCATGGGGATTAGTCCTTGAAATCTCACTATAATTAAAGCACTGGGTACTGTGTGGATTCGTGAGATGCAGTGTTCGGTTTGTTTGTGGGGATTGTCGTTTTAGAGTGCATTAGAATGCTTTATAGGAGTATGCTGACGTTGTAGGTTGCAGTTATGGATGGCATGTGGTTTGTGGGAGGACAGTGATGGATGCATAAGGAGTTTGATTATTTACTATGATTTTTTGTGGGTTGGTGAGCAGCTTGATTCTTGCGGTTTGGTGAAGTGTAACTAGGGGTTGGGTGACCATATGCAGGTATTGGATGGGTTGGACGTGCTGTGTTGTGTGTTTCTTAGTTGGGTGTTTTGTTGTATGGATGATACTGTTGCTTGGGTTTTGCATGTTTGGGCTGGTTGGATTATTGTGTCATCTTGCACTGTTTGGGTGAACTTGTAATACGCAGACTTTTGGGTGAGTAATGGTTGCCACGGACTGGGTCTTTGAGTGATGGGCAGGTTGCACAGCGACTTGTGTTTGCGTGGTAGGAGTTTGGCTTTGGGGTGTGCTGCAGATGTTACTTTGTTGGTGTGATGGATTTACTGGTGTGAGGTTGCCTTGAGAGGTTGATTGTTTGAGGTGTTGGGTGCGATTTGCTTTTGCACTTGTAGGTGTTAATTGTGAGTGTATCAATCTTCCTGATTGTGTTGCTTCAAGATTGTAGGTTAGGTAGATTACCTGGCATAGAATTGTAGGGTTTTGACAGGTCTATGTGGTTGATCTGTTGAAAGTTTGGGTTTTCTTTATGGGTTTGCTATTTGCTTAACGCTGTGGACACTTACCGTGTGTTTGTGTTGGTTGTATTGCTTGCACTGTGTACATGTGGGTTCGGTAGCTTGGTCAGTATAGAACTGCAAGGAATGCTGGTTGGCAGGTGATTGCGGCGGGGATTATTGCTTTATGGGCACTTGGTTGATATGGGTGGGTATGCATGTGGGCGTTGTAGTGTTTGCGTTTTGTTAATGTAGTTCGACGGTTGGGGAATTGATAATTTTGGTGGTTTGGGGTTGGTGCTTGAAATAGGTTGGATTGACTGGCTGACATATATTTTTAGTTTTAAGTTTCTAAGTGGTTGTTCGGAGGGTTTGGTGCTAGTGCGCCAGACGTTGATGGTTGGTGTTTTTGTTGCTCAGAGGTTGACGGCTTGGCTTGCGGGCTATGGATGAGATGTGTCTGCAATATCATAGAGACTCGGATACAGACTTGTTGTAGTTCGTGTAGCTTGGTTGTTTGGTACGATTTCGTCATGTTTAGGATTATGCTTGTGGTACTGCTACGCATAGTTATTGTTGTGGGTGTTTGTGGTCATGGTTGTGGGTCGGTTTTGCTGGCTGTTATTGCGGATAGCTGGTAGATGTTTCACTTGATCTTTGATTACAGAGTAAGTTTAGGTTGCTTGCATGCAGTGTTCTTTTTGGAGGCTTTATTTGAAGGCGCATAGTGTTCGGTAAAATGTTGTTGAGGTGGTGCAGGGGGGTCTGCGAGTTGGATTTCGGGATTTTAGTGGGTTATAGTTTGTTGTCACGGTGTTTTGACTACCGAAGTGAGCTTTGACTTGGGCTGTGATTTACAGGTTAAGTTTATGGTGCGGTAATTTTATTAGTGGTTTGTGATACATACTGTGTTTGTGCGTCCATTTTAAGGTGCCTAGGGTGTTGTTTGTTTTGTGAATGGTGTTAGGGTAGTTTATACGCTGAGGGTTGGTGTTTGGTGGTGACTATTGATTGCGCATGGTTGGAATTACACAATTTGTACTTTGATTGTGTGCGCATCAAGGTCGGTTGTTTTTTGGTTGGTTGTGATTGCACTTGTTATGTCAAGTTGGTGGTGTTGGGCGTTGCGAGAGCTCTGGGTGATGTTTGCGGGTGTGCGTAGGTGACCCTTGCTTGGTTTTAGAGTCTTGGCGAGTTCTGGGAGTTGTTGCTGCTGTAGGGGTGTTGGCAGGTAAATTTTCTGTTAGTATAAAGATCATGCTACTTTAGGGATTGCTGTAAGATGTAATTGATTTTGCGGGGGCTAAAGCTGGAGCTGTTCATTACCCGCGTGTAGGATGATTGCAGACAGAGGCTGCCTGGAAAGCGTGCAGCAGTGATTTATTTGTTTGGTTAGACAGTTGATTGTTACGCCTGTAGTGTGTGGTTTTTGGGATGTGTTGTTTAATAAGAACATTGCAGGATTGGGTAGTTAACTCAGAGTGAAGTTGGGTGCATGCAAGTGGTTGTGGTTGCTGGTTACTTTTATTTGAGTTTGCGAGTGTGTTTGTTGGGTGTGTAGGTTGATAATGCAAATTTCCAATGTTTAGTATGTGGTGTTTGTGTTATGAGTGTATTTTGGTTGTGATTCGCTTGGATGACTTTGATGGAATGGTGTTTGCTTGCTGACTGATGGGTTGAGGTGCTTGCGCGTGTTTTGATTATTGTGCTGCCAGCATAGTTTCGAGTGCGGGGATTTGACTATTATACGGGGTAGCTGCGCGTGCGAGTGCATCTTTTGTGTTGACAAGAATGTGGATGCAGACACTAGGTTCTGTAGGTGGTAGTACGATACTGTTGATTGATGATGTTTTAGTACAAAGATAGTGCGTGTTTGTGAGCTTGCGTTTGTGCTGATTGAACACGGTTTTGTGGGCTGTTGTGTTTTGATATTGTGCAGGCTGCATTTTGGCATTACTTTGTGGTGGGTTGTGTTTTGCGGTTTTTGTAGTTGAGAGCAGAGTATGATTGAACTACTTCATGGGTATGTGTGGGCTTGAGTGCATGGTTTTGGGTGTTGCAGTAGGTGTACAATGCAAGAGATTTGCTGCCGGATTGCTAAGGCGGTGTTTACCACGGATTCATTAGCGTACTCGGGTTGTGGTAGTTGGCTGTTTGTGCTTGTACGTTACTTGTTGGAGGGTTTTGTGGTGCGTGCTGTTGGTTTGTCTTTTGTTAGTTAAGTTGACTTATGTTTTGTTCGTGGGTATTAGTGTGTACTGTGACTTGGTTGTTATGCGTGTATAGGTAGGCGGTTTGATGGTGTATTTATTTGTTGTGTGATACTTCTACTTTGCTGTGGTTGATTGGCGTGTTACTCTGATTTGCTGAGCATGTTGCTGATTGGCTTGTAGTTGCTGGTATGTTTATTCCTGTACTATAAGTTTTATATGAGTTGGTATTCAGTATCTTATCGGCTCTATTTGCCTGTTACCTGCTTTCGGATTATGTAGTTTCGCTGCTTACATGTTGCTTTAATAATAGTTCATATGCTTGCGTTGTATAGATTTGATTGTAGTGACTGGTTGTTGGTGGTAATAGTTAAGGAGTTGCTGAGGCTGATGCTTGCGAGTGAGACTGCCAAGAGCTTGTTGGTAGCGTGTTACAGGTTTTGCTTCTGACTTAAACTTGTTTGTGAGGTGTGTACGTGATGCTTGCACATACGTTTTGATGAAAGCTGTTTTCGTGCTAGGGTATTTGACGGAGGTTGCGCTTTATAGTTTCTTGAGTGTTGTTTACGGCTCAGTAGTAATGATCCATGTAGGTTTCTGGTTTGCCGTTGATTTGGCATACTATTATTCCTGCTGTGTGGGAGTGGTTTGTTTAATTTCCTTTGGTTTTGATGATGTTAACTACTTATTTGTAGATGGTTAGTAGATTCTTTTGATGTAGTTAGTATACTGATTGCGTAAGTTGGGTGATTATCTTGAATAGGCTTACGGATACGGAATTGCGTAACAACTTTTGCAGGGGTGTGGATGAATTTTGCTATTGCGTTTTAACTCGTGGACGATGTTGTTTGTGTTGTTGGGATTCGCTGGGATTTAACATGATTAATTTTGTTGGTGATTGTAGTTGCTATTGTGATCATGTAATAGGTATTTTATTGCCTAGTAATTTGGGTTTTAGTTCGGACTGATTCCTTGTAGGGTCATGATTTTTTGTCGGGGTCAGTACTTTCGGCGGCTACTTTACTATATTCTCGGGTTGCGTGGCACTGTACGTAGTGCCTGTATTGTAGTTTGTGATTTGTAGTTTGCCATTAAGTTGCTATTATTTTTGCTTGTGTTGTGTATGAAGGCTGATGTGCACTTGTGTGGGTTTGAATTATACGAGTGTCTGGTAGTTCACTTGTTTGCTTTCGGGTGACTATTCCTAGTGGATTTTGTAGATGGTAAGTGGTGCTATAACGTTGCTAGGACTGAAATGATTTCTTGTAATTTGTTGATTGGCTGTGTGATTGCTTGTTTTGGTTTGTGTGTCCGCGAGTGGTTTGTGTTGTTAGATTTACACTTTGGGTAGGCCTTGCGTTATATGTGGTTTGTGCCATGTTTGCTAATTGTCCTGATGATTCCGTTTATAGATTTAGGTCATAGTTGGCTATAGCGCGCTGTTGGAGTGTAAGTTTGTTATAATAGCACCAGTTGATACACTTCGTGACAGGTTCTTGTAGGTGTTTTGGTTAAGCTGGTTTATAGTGTTGTGATGTTTACATAGCATGGTCCTGTGAATTACGTTGCTTTTAAATGATTAGTTTGCTAGGTGTAGTATTGCCAGAGTTACCGTGCTTTTTACTTTTGTTCGTATTGAGCAATTATGCAAGGTGGTAGTTTCTAATATACGCGGTAATTGCTCACAGATGTAATGTGGGTTGGTGGATTTATGCTGCAAGAGGCTGGGCAGTTGTGAGGGTGTAAGTTTGTGTGGTTTGTGGGTTGCGTGAATATTGTGCTGGTTAATGGTGTTGAAGTTTGTGTAGTATGCTAAACGGCTTTTATTGGAAGGATTAGTTGTTCCTGTTGGCGTGTTGTTTGAAATGATTTAAGTTTAACGTTATTATGTATGCTGTGCATTGTGAATTGCAATTTATGTACATGTTATTAATAGATGTTGTAGTGATTTAACTGGTTGTTTGTTAATAGTGCTTTCGAGGGCAAGGCTTATGGCTTTTATTTTTATTTATGTGTGCAGAGTTTAACGACATTTGAAACGTGATTGGGGGTTTTATTAGCCCTTATTTACAAGCGTATTATAACAAACTTTTACTATTATTTTAGTGGTTGTTGTCGTGATGTGTGCTGCGGGTGGCTGCTTGCTTCTATAGTTCTGGGGCGTGAACTAGATGTGTTAATTGCTGGTTTTGATTGCTGATTGCTGCTTTTGTGTTTATACTTGCGTGGCACGATACCAAATTGTTGTTGATAGGCAGTTGCAGGGTGTGATGTTACTTTGAGGACGAGTTGTGGGGCCTTAAGTACTCCATATTTTGGTTGTTGTGCGAGGGTTTGTACTTGGAGAAACTAGTTGTTTTTTGACATACAAGGTAGGTGATTTTGGTTTGAGCTTTTTTGTTTTGGTTGCGTTTGGGGCAGGTTTTCATTACATATTTATGTTTATGTTTTCGATGGGTGGTCTGCGGCTTACGTTTTGTGTGGTTTGCTACATACTGTGTATTCGGTATGTGTTTATTTGAATGCTGTTATACGATTGTTCGCGTGGGTATTTTATGTAATACAGTAAGTTACTTGTTGCAGGTTTGTGTTATTGGAATGTATTCTAAAGTGACGTTAAGAGTGCGGTGAGTGCATGGTATGTGAGTTGAGATGGTGTTTGCGTATTGTGTTTATTAGATAGTGCATTGTGTAATAGTTGTTTTTATTGAAATTTGTTTGTGTGGTATTACTTGCATTTGTATTTATTGTTATGTGTTTAGTTTAACTTGTTTGATCGTTTGTATTTATGTGGTGTTTTGAGTTGCTACTGTATTGTGGTTTTGGGATTGCACTGGTTAAGTTGTTAGCCGCCACATTGCCCTTTTACGTGTGTGTTTGTTTATGTGATTAGTATATGCTCAGCTTTAAGTAGTTTTATTTATGATGAATAGTTGAATTTAGGATTACTCGATTGCGGGTATTGTGATGTAAGTTGCAAAATTTACGTTATTTTGTGTGCGTGGGTTAAAGCATTCTGGTGGAGATGTTTTACGTGGGGTGGGGGTTTAGTGTTGCAATGGTGGACTTATTGTGTAGGATTGTGGGTAAGGTGCTATTATAGTTATCGTTTTCGTGTTTAGCATAGGTAGAGTTTGGTAGGTAGTGTGCTTAAATGTTTCTTTACTATAATTAATTTGATATGATGTAATAGTGTGTACTTGTATTGTTATGTTTTTTATTATTACTTGTGTGCGCTGAGTTGATATTGTATTTTGATTTATGTATAAGTCTGTTTCGTGTACGTGTATTAAGTGAAGTTGCGTGCGTTATTAGTGACTTTGGGTGATACGTATTTTACTTATGTGATGATTTTGGGTGCTTCCAGGGTACTTATGGTATTGGTTGATGGGCGTATTATTTGGCATTCGGTATGCGCCGAGGTGTGCTGCAAGCACTGTTATTTTGGCTGACAGATTTAGTTTTTAGTTTCTGTGGGACGTTTAATGTATTAGCATGCGTCAATGTATTACTTTGCACTGATTTGTTTGGTATTAAGGTTGTATGTGGGTTGGCAGTGAGTTTGTGATTGTATACGATAGATTCCGCACCTGTATTTAATGTGTTAAACTGCATGATGTCTGGATGTTATGCTTATAAGTTATTAGGGTTGTAGGTTTCCGCGAAAGTGCACGAGCATTGTTACGCAAGAGTGTTGTGGGTGGCTTTCCTTGCGGTTTTTTGTTGTATTATGAACCATTGTGTATTGATTGTGATTGTGGTTTGGTGTTGCATGGTTGGCTCTTGTGTTTGTGTGTTTTCATGTTGCCACAGGTTTACTGCTTTAGATATATACTTTGATTATGTGTAATTTGGTTTGAATTATATTGTAAGTACTGTATGGGTTTGTACTGTGAGACTTTCGATTTACATACGGATTGCGTAAGTTTGTATATGTGTTAATTATAGGCACATGATCTTGGGGTTGGTTGAGGTGGTGTTGGTTTTGCGGTGTGAGTGTGGTTTCCTTTGTAATTTGGGCAAGTGTTGTTAATGCTTTAGTGGTTGTTTAGTTTGCGTGGTTACAAAAGGTTTATGTGTTGTGTACTGCTTAAGTTGTGATTCTGCTTGATGAACTTTTCGAAACTTATTGTGTGATGTGTTAATTTTACAGATTGACTTACGTTTAATGTACGTACTGGTACGTGTGCTTGTATGCGTTTCTATGGTGGTTTTGGGTCGTTATGCTGCAGTTTAATAGTGGTTTGTAGCATCTTTCATGAGATTGCTATTTGTTAGTGCATTGGGTATTTGTTACGCCTGTTTGGGTTGTTTCGATACTGATAATTACCGATAGGTTTACGCTTGGTTAGTTTTAAATGGTATATTTCGTTAACTTTGCAGTTTGGAGCTTTACGAGGTTCATGATTAGTAGAGTGTGGTGATTCCTTGTTTGTTTGTAGTTGCCTTTTACGCCTGGAGGGTAAGTTCAATTTGTGTATTGCTCGCTGGAGTTAGATCATTTAAGTGTCGCACACGTTGTGTGTTTCTATTTATGTGCCCTAAAGTATTTGTGTTGGGGACTTTAAAGTTGTTGCTTGTGTTAGGACTTGTGTTTAGTATGGGTGTGCATTTGCTTGGTTTGGTACTATGTAAGTTTGGTGGTTACTTAGACGAGATATAGATCATTACAAAACGTATGGTTCGATATTCTTTGCTTTACGAGTGTGGTGGCTGCTGTATACACTTATAATTTTCATAGGTTTATTAGACAAGGCTTGTTTGACGCTTTTGCGTGATGCACATGTTATTGATATTGTATGATGTTCCTTTGGTTGAATTCTGGGGTACTTTTATTGGTCTACAATTGTTGACGTGCGTAAATTTCGTTGCTTGATTTGATTTGTGGGTTGAGGCCATACTTGACTTTTCCTTTGGGTTGCATTGCCCGTTTTAGGTTGGTGTATTCTGTGTTGTGACTGCAGACAGCTTTACTTAGTGCTTAATGCATGTGTTGTGAGCACCATGTATAAATTGGCATTGTGTACTTAGTGATATACGGCTTAGAAATGGGCAACACGAGTGGTGTTTGTGTGCGATTTGATTTGTTGTGATTGATTTTGTTTAATTACTGTTGTTGGCTTGTTGTGTATGCCTACGGGCGTTGATTTTAAGCTAAGATGTTACCTAGTTTGTGATTTACGCTGTGTTGAGAGTTGTTTGTGAGTGACTAGTATGCGCGCTGCTCGTAGTTATTTAACGCCACAATTTGTTACTAATAGTGCATCTGGTTCCGATACCTATGTGTAGTTTGTTGTGGTGTTCAGTTTTGTAGGTGGGGTGTTGGGAGCCTCCAGTAACTATGTAATTTAAACGTTTGATTGTAGGGTTTTACGTTTGTTGATTGTATGTGGAGTTTGTGGATGCCGCTGTTGGCTGCGTTAATTTACATTTGGGTAAGTTTGCGGCCTGTGTGTGTTGTATCATTATGTAGGTTGTCCGACAGAAGTTGCGATGATGTGCTTTAGATGTAGGTTGTGAAGGTGATGATAGTTTTAGATGCTGCATATAGTGATGCTGAGTTGTGGACGGTACTTGTGTTGCATGTAGGCGTTATTTTATTCGATAAGCTTTACAAATTGGTGCTTGCTATGTTGGGCCGAAGTGATGATTAACTCGCATATGTTTATGGTTGCTGTTATGTGATTGAGTTTGTGACCAGATGTTGCGAGGCAAGTTATTGCTCCACTGATGTGAGTTAGTTTATTGGACTTAATGTGTTTTGCGGGTTATGCTGTGTACGATACTTTGTAAGTTGGTGTGATGCGCTGTGTAGTCTACTGTATTATGAACTGTTTATTTGTCATGGGTTGTTAGGGTTGTTTGTGTATGCAGTGGACTTAGTTCGTTGCACAAGAGTTATATTTAATGATGACGTTAAAACTTGTAGATTTATACATTGCGTTTTTAGTGCAGTTCTTATTGTGTGTTTCCTGAGCTACGGGATGCTACCTGTGTTTGATGTATAAATTTAAGGATTGTAACTCTGTTGATTTAGGTAGCTGGCCACATCTTCTGATTAGTGATGTTTCCTTGGTATGATTGTTCCTTCAATGGGTTTGAATGCGGGTTCGTTGCTATTAAATAGTGCTTGTAGGGATTTGGTGCTTTAATTTGGTAGATTGTTAGCCTACTTTCTTTTTTGGTTTACCTGCGTTTTGCTGGTTAGTGTTTGCGACTTTGTAGGTTGTTTTGGTTTAAGATCTCTTGTTTGGTGTCCTCTATGGTTTACTGCTTTTATTTGTAATTGCAGTCTCTGCGTTTATTGTTAAGGTACAGCCCGAGGGCTTGCTTTGTAAGTTGTGTTTTTGACTGTGTTGTGTTTAGTACACTTGCGTTTTAGGAATGGTTGGATTATAGCTACTTGTACTTCGCTTAGATCTGCTGTGTTACATGGGTATTTTCGTGTCGTAGTGGTTAGGAGGGATGTGGTAACTTTCTGTAGACCTTTATATTTGGAAGCGGTTGGTGGTGGATTTGGTGGGGTTTGTTTACGCCATGAGGTGTGCATATAGTGTAAACTATGGGTCTGAGCCTGCATTTTGAAGTGGGTTTTTAAACTTTTGTGTTGACTTGGATCGCTTGTTTCATTTTAGGACTGTGCCTTTGCTCAATTTTGCGTAAGATGCTGGGTGCTGCGTTAACTCTTTAGTGCGACTTGATTGAGGGAATGTTCTTCCGTTGGGTTCCTTGATGTTGTAGGCTTTCTGCAGCTGGTTGATTTATGGTTGTCTAGGTTAAGTTTGTGTTGCGTTTGGTGAGTTGTTTTAGAGTTTCGATTTTAGCCTACTTCTACATAGATCTTGCCAATTAATTGTGGGTGCTGTTTGTGGCAGGGCATTTGCACGTGCTGTGGTTTGCCTGTAGGATTTTGCTTGTACCTTTAGTTGGTAGAGGTTTTAGAGGTTGTGGGGCGTGTGGGCGGGCATGCCTACATGTTATGTGGCTTATGGGTTTTAGTTGGATTGGTGAATCACATCATTGATCACGTTTCATGGGGTTCATTTAGCAGACAGTTTGGTGCTGAGTTTGTTAGCATAAGTTGCTGGTAAGAATTGGTCACTTTTGGATGAGCATGTTGCACTAATGGTTTTGACTAGCTTGTTTCCTGCGGGTTTGTGGGATCGTGCAGGTTTGTGGTGTGGGCTTGTGGACGACAGGATTCCGGGGTAAGTGGTGATGGTTGTGACTTGTTTGTGTTGGTGCAGCACGTTTGCCTTACTTGTGGGTGGGCATAGGTTGCTGTTGGATTGGATTGCTTGCGGATGTGATGCTGGACCTAGGTTAGGGCTATTTATGGGCCTGGTTTGCACGTGGTGATTTTGACTTCCTGGGTTTGCCTTGAGAATTCTGCCTGCTGGAGGGTTGATATAATATAGGGATTAATATGGACTGCATGAATTTCGGTGGTTTTCGCAGGTTTCTGGGTGATTGCCTTTGGGGCGTTGTAGTGGCCTTTGCATTCGACTGAGATTGACTGGTTTGACTTCATAGTGTGGGCTGTGGTAGATTATTTACGTGGGTATGTCTGCATTTGTGGGTTGGCGTCTTAGGGCACTTGGGCATGCGGGCATGGTTGGTGTTGCGTTTTGAGCTTCTTGGCGATTTACTGCTGTGACTAGGTTTTGCGCTTGTTTCCGTGCCTGCTGGGAATTGGTATATAGGTCTTTAAAAGTTTGCACATTTTCTGTGGGATTTTCCGTTGGTCCTGCTGTTCACCGCATTTGGTCAAGGTTTCGGTAGCTTGTGATTTTCGTAGATTTCAGGGAGGCCGTTTTTGGGCTGCTGTAGGGTCCGGGTTTGCCTAGTATGCATGTTGTGAACGTTTTGGTCGATACTTTTAATTTGTGAGTTTACCACTTACGTAGGACGTTGGTTTGACTTCGGGGACGCGTAGTTGGGAATTTCGCGTATTTTGTGGTTTTGCAGGGTCCGGATAGGTGTTTCTGATAGTGCGCCGCGAGAACCTTACGCAGTGGAGGGTTGATATAATATAGGCATTAATATGGCCTGCATGAATTTCGGTGGTTTTCGCAGGTTTTTGGGTGGTTGCTTTTGGAGCGCTGTAGGGGTCTTTGCATTCGGCTGAGATTGACTGGTTTGACTTCATAGTGTGGGTTGTGGTAGATTATTTGCGTGGGAATGACTGCATTTGTGGGCTTGCCTTAGGGCACTTGGGTATGTGCGGTCATGGTTGGTGCTGAGTTTTGGGCTTCTTGGGGATTTACTGCTGTGGCTAGGTTTTGTACTTGTTTCCGTACCTGCTGGTAAATGGTGTATACAGGTTTTAAATTTTGCACATTTTCTGTGGGATTTTCCGTTGGTCCTGTTGTTCACCACATTTGGTCCAGGTTTCGATAGTTTGTGGTTTTCGTAGACTTCAGGGAGCCTGTTTTTGGGCTGCTGTAGGTTTCGGATTTGCCTAGACATGTATGTTGTGGGCGTTTTGATCGATACTTGTACTTTGTGAGGTTACCACTTACGTAGGGCGTTGGGCTGACTTTGGGGATGTGTAGTTGGAATTTGGCGTATTTTGTGGTTTTGCAGGATACGGATAGGTGTTTCTGGTAGTGCACCGCGGGAATTTCGCGCAGTGGAGGGTTGATATAATATAGGTGCATATGGATTTACGTGGTTTGGGGAGGGTTTCTCCAGTTTTCAGAGTTGGTCGAGATTTCTTTTGTATTGGTGTGCTGTTGTTTGTGATTGCCTATATTAGGGCCATGGTAGGTTCTCTATTGGGCTGTTGCACAGGATTGTGTGGAATGCTCTTTGTAGGCGTGTGCAGCGAGAGCTGTGTGTTTTGGGCTTTAACTTGGGTAATTTGGGTTCATGGGTTCTGGGGTGTGCTGTAGTGTGTTGCAGGTTTAATCGCATACTTTTGTGGGTGGTTGATGTTCGCTTGGAGCTTTCTGGAGGTTGTGAACGCGGCGGAGGCACTATGTTCTGGGACTGGTTGCTTATAGTTCGAATGATTGGATGAATGTGTCGTTTAGGTGTTGCTCGGATTACACGTATATTGCTGCTTTGACGGTGTGTTCCTATAGGTGGATGGGAGTTTGTGCACGCTGGATACTTTCGGAGGGTGTATGTTGGTGTATTTGCTGGCAGACGATTGGGCATATTATATTTGTGCATTTTTGCGCTGAGTGGACGTTGTTGGGTTTGTGGTTGCGCTGCCGGATGACTTACTTATAATCCTTAAGGTTTGGTGAGAACGGCGGCAACGTTGGTAAAGCTACTCTTATCTGGTACGTTGGTTTTCCGCTGTGTGTCTATGGGTGTGGCAATATTGTTACTCGCTTTGATAGAGGTGCGTTTGTTTGCGTTATTTGTTACAGGTTTACGGAGGTTTGCTTTTTGAGTTGAATTTTATTATGCTGATATCTGGCTGTTAATTTACTTATTAAGTTACAACGTGGTTTGCTTTAGCGATATGAACAACCGTGTTGTGCTGAACGATGGTATATTGTTAACGTGTGATCTGATTTGGTGTCTGTGGTGTGTTTGTGCGGAACACTGTGATTGTCTGGACGCATAAAATGTTCCTGTAGACGGGTAGTAATTGCTTTTAAATAGGTATTTTTGAGTGTTACTACTTTGTGGGTGGCTTTAAAGCCCAGGTTTCTTGGCTGCTGTGAAAGCCAAGTCAGCATGTATGCCGGGTTGTTGTCTTTTATTAGTTGTTTTATTAGTGTTTCTTTGGCACACTGTGTAAGTGGCTGATTGCTTGCGGGATTTGATTAAGTGGGGATTATTCTCTGTGAGTTTTGCATTTATTGGTTGTGATGTGTTCGTCGCATGTAGTGCTTACTTTCTTGTTTGTTGTGGATTTGCATGACATGTGATGGCGGGTATTGATTGTTTTCTGTGTGAAAGATCTTTTGGTAATCTTTGGGGTAGGTTTGAATTTGATTTAACTGTGTTTGGGCATTGAGTTTATAAGCAGAGATGTTCCTGCGTGTATGTTATATTGATGTATATTGAATTTGCTAAGTTGTAATAGTTTTTAAAGGTAGTGGTTTTATTGATATTACATGTAACTTTAAATTTATGTTGTGTGTGTTTATATCTTTTGTGTGCATGGCTGGTAGCTTGACTGGAACGCAGTATATAGGTTGTGTTTATATTGTGATGTAGTTAGTTTAAGCGTTTACTTTAGTGTATTCTGATTGATGCTGCAGTGTTAGGCTTCAGTGGTGTAGTGGTGTATTTTAGATAATTACGTATTTTATTAAACTTTGATATGAATTGATGGTTAATTTTGGTCGGGTGATGGTTTCGGTATGGTAATCCTGCTGTTATGAGTTGATTGTAGCTTTGTGGGTGGTAGGTTTGCCTGTTTTTGGTGTTGTCTCATAGTTTATATGGGCGTGAAATTTGATTGTGTATTTGTGTGGACGTTGTGTGATTTTGATTGTTACTAGTTTGGTATGTGCTGTAGGATTGGTTAGTGTAGTTTAAGATTGCGGTAACTCGTTTGCTTTGGTTGTGTTGTATGATATTATATAGTGAGTGCGACGATTAAATGTAATAATTTTGATATTTATTTTTATAATTTTATTACAAGTGAGTTTAATGATATTTGTTAATGATTGCTTTCTTTGCATGTGGGTTGTTTGTGCTGGTTTTATGTGCTTCTTTTGTACCGTTGTTGTGCTTAAGTTTAGATTGTGTGCTGCTTAAGGGTTGCTTCATGGTTTACTTTCTATGGAGTGGCTTTGGTCGGATTAGCGTAGGGAATTATTGCTACGCGCGTATGTTACTTGCGGTTTCGGTTAGTACTGCTGATTGTGTAGGGAGTAACTTATATATGCTTGCTGGGTTTTCGTTCTGAATGCTGAGGTGAGTTGTGATGTTTATGATGCTTGTATTGTGTATTTTACGTTGTTTTAGTTTGTAGCAGATTTAAATTTAGGTTGCAGGAGTTGATTGTCAGTTTATTAGTTCTTGGTATTACTTGTTCTATAAGTTTTAGTTTGTTTTGGTTAATATGATGTTGCTGGAATTTGCTTGTGTTACAGGGTTTGATGCTTGTATTTATTGGTAATGTTGTTTACACTGCGGGGTAGTGGCGCTATGAAACACAATAAACATGTAGGAGATGATGGTGCGTGTATGTGATGTTGCCGTAAGCGTGGTTTACGTTAAATTGATTTATAGTAAGTAGGAACTTTAGGAGGGTGGGTTTAGGGGTTTGCTATGTTTCTGTAGATGCATATTATGGTACTTCATTTTGTGACTTTATTGCTTGGATTTTTAGGTAACGGTTTTTGGGTAGTTATTATATTGCGCGATTGCTTGGTAGCTGACATACGGGTCTGCATAGATAGGGCTGTTTGCTCGGTGTGCAGATGCAACTGACGGTTGACTTTTGTGGGTTGTAGCATGTATGCCTCTTTTTTTGTTGCGATTTTCGGATTTGCGAGATTGTGGGTGCAGGTACGTGGACACTTATGTTTGGTTTGTTAATTGTTGTGTGCCCTGCTAATGGTTGTACTTTAAGACTTAGGTTAGTAAGTTTTAATTGATGATTTATTTGGCTGTTAGTTTTAAGGATGTGCTTAACATTTTGTGTTGTTTATTGAGTTGAAAATGGCTACACGGGTACGTAATTTGGTATGGAGATTTTGTTTTGCGGACATGTTATGTGGTGTTGGACACAGGTGAAGCTGAGGTTGTGCTATAGTATACTGGTTAAGCCGATCTGGGTTTTATAATATAGTAACGATGTTGTTGTAGTGGATTGCATGAGTTGACAAATGTTAACGTGTAATCTAAGTTGTGTTAGGTTTGTTTGCGTAGGGGTGTTTGGTTTGGGTTTGGTATGTAGGTATTGAGATTGGTAGTGTGTCTTACGTGATGTGTTAAGGTTTTATGCTTGCAATGAGATTTGTGTTTGTGTTACTCACTTGCGTTGTTTTAGTTTAGTTGCTACACCGTGATTACTCATGCAATTTACATGGATGACTGTTGATCTTTGGTTAACCAAAGGGTTTGTGTAACTGGGTTTGGGTTGGCTGACTAACTTCCGTTTGGTTTATGAAGTCGTTAGTGTTACATGAGTACTTCAATTAGAGGGAATTACATATTTTGCAGTTAGGGAATTGGTTTGGTTGGGGTAATGGTTATTTATACGATTGATTAGATTGACAAGAGCTTTGCGCTAGATGTGTTTGGGCATTGCGTAGAAGCTTCCTTGAGTTACGGTTTGTTTGCTGTGTGATTATGCCTTGAATGTTTATGGGTGCATGCGGTTAGCGTTGTTTACGTTAGACATACGTTCGCTGACGGTATGAGATTGTGTTGGGTGTAGGTATATACAGTTATGTTTGTTATAGTAATGCGCATTTTATGGTGCTTAGTGTGTGCAGAGTTGTGTTTACGCCATGGGAATTGTGTTTTTGATGTGTTGTTGGGCTTACTGTTTTGTTTGTAGAGCAGGCTTTTAGTTTGCTAGGAATGAGATATTTGTGTGAATTATCTTAGCTTACACTTCAAGGCGTGCGACACATATGAATATAGTACATGATTTTGATGGTTTTATTTGATGGGTGCTGTGTTTGCTCAAGTTTTACTTTGGGGTGTGTTATATGTAATAGGATTTGTTACGCTTACTGGATAGTCAGCTTTTGATTTTGGTTGAATAAGGTTGTGTTGATTTAGGTTTCGGATAATGTTGTACTTTCTTCGATCCAAGTAGTGTGTATTGTTTCGGCTTTTTATGCTTGCTGGGTGGTAGTGGTTACTGCGGTTTGCTATGTAGCTGGTTTTGGGATGCAACGGTAAGGGTGGCATGTTTTGACTACCTGTAGCACTTAATTGTTTTACCTGTAGTGCGCTTGTGAGGACGTTATGTTACTGAGTTTGAATTAATGGTATTGCTGAATATGGTTGTTTCTTTCGATTCTTGTACTGATAGTTAGGCGCGATTTCGTGTACTGGGGTTTAAGCTTGGTAAAGGTGGTGCATGTAGTTTTCTACATTATGAATAGGTTTATTCTAATGTGTTGTGTTGTGCGCTGCCACTGCTCGTTTTATAAGTTGGGTATTGCCGAATGCGCATAGAAGTGGCAGAGTTGTTAATAATCATTGGTTTGTGTTTTCAACTGTGTTGTGGATTATGTCGTTTTTGTCTCGGGTAGAAATACACTGTAGTATAAGCTTTAAAGAGGTTTTGTGATTCGATTGCGCACATAGTTTCTGCGGTTATAGTGTGGATGTTATTATTGTGGTTTGCTTAGTAGTTAAATTTATAATGATTATCGTTAACAATTGTAATAGTAATTTTTGATATTTTTAATAAATTATTACAGCTTTCTAGTGATTGTATTTATAGTTTCATACACCTTGTCGAATGTTGATTTGGTTGGTTGCGGATAACTGTTTTAAATTGTAGATGATAGGTTAGTGTAGTGTTGTATTTGTTCGATTGCACTGATTAAGTGCACCTGTAAAGTGCTTGGGTGGGTTACGTTTCGATTACGAGTATGGTTAACAATGCTTTGATGCTTGCTTCGCTGTGTAGCTTGTGTGCTGGGATTACGCTACGTGTGTAATTTACTGTTGGTTGTGGGCTTGCGGGCGCATACTTGCGACAGGTTTAACTTGCGTAATTTAGTTTAATGATGTTTGTGTACTTGATTGGGCTTGGCTTTGTGCATGTTCATTTTGTTACTTGTGGGTGTTGTTTCGTTATGTAGTTGGTAACTTTACTTTTGTGTGCATTACTTGACTGGTGTCGCTGTATTGTGTATGTGTGTTCTTTGTGGGGATGCTGCTGCGTGCATACATGTTTAACTGATTTGTGCGCTGTTAGAGTTGGGTTTGGTACTACATTTTGATTGTCGATTACGTATGCTGATGCGGTAGGTTTAGGACTGTTAGGTTGTGTTTTGGGTGTGCGTACAGTTTACACTCAAGAGTGTGTGATTTACATCTCAGGTTACTGTGGTCAGTTTGCTTGTTTCCTATGGTTACGTTATGGTTACATTGATGGTGTTTGCTTGTGCTTGGTGCGGTGATCCGGTGTAGTGTGTTTACTCCGTTGTGTTTGCTTGTTAAGTATGGGATTTTACTGAGCGGTTAGCCTACTTTAATTACGTGTTCTTGTGTGGCGTTATTGTGTTGTTGTGTACGCAGTTATGGCGCTCCTGTTAAGTGTAGCTAATTTTGTGGTAGTTTAGCATAATAGATGTTTACGTATTATAGGCGTTGTGGTTGTGTTATTTAGTGTATCTTACTAAACGCATTTATTCCGTTGGCTGGGACTTTTTGTGCTTTAAGTTGTATGTTTTTGTTCGCGTAACGCGCTTAGTTAGTGGGTGTAAAGGTGATTCGAGTAAAATTTGTGTTTAATCGATATTGGCCACTTTGACTTGCTGATACGGTTGTAGCTTCAAGTTTGGGAACTGCGTTTGTATTCGCGGTAGATTATTATTTAAATTAGATGCGTTCAGATTACGGATGATTTGATGTTACAGTGAATTTGCTATAGTTATACTTTGCTTGATGTGGCACGTGATGGTTGTTCGATTTGCAGAGTCAAGTGCGTTGTTTATAGTTGTTACAGTGTTAGATTCATTTTTAATATTTGATTCATAATGGCAGGTTGAGCCACTTTCCGTTGTTTGGGTTGTTGCTACCAGCGTATATTACGTTTTGTGACAGTAGGTGTGGTGTTTGGTTTAGGGTGTTTATGTTTTGTGTGTTAGGGTATTTAGTGGATTTGTAGGTTTAGTTAACTACTGATCTAGACGTTTATACTTCATGCCAGGTAGTGTCAGGATTGTAGTAGGTTTGCATTTTGCTTTATGATGATTGAGTTTACTAGTTAGTATTGTGGTGCTTGGTTGGTTTTTAGCTATGTTTACAGGTGTTTGCTGTTACGGGTGCTTGGTAGGTTTCTTTGTGATGTACTACCAATTATTTTGGATGAACCGGCATATACCAGGACATTGTGTGTTTGTGTATATGTAAGTTGAGATTTCCGGTGCTGATGTTGGTTGTTTGTGCGTTTTGCGTGTATTGCCTTGAATACCGGTTGGGTGGTTGTTTTGTTACGGAAACTCCAGTAGTTAGTGTCGGTGGATTTGCTTCCGTTCTGTAGAATGTTTTGTGTTGCTGTGGGGATGTGCCTATAAGTCGATCTCTTTTGTAACACTTTTAATTGAGGTTGTTGTGTTCGGTATATGTTGTGGTTTGCTCATGGCTTGAGCCCTTTATGGGAGGGGAGATGCGCTTAGGTGGTTGTGGTACATTGGCTTTATGTGTTTTACTGGCGTTGCGTTGTTGTATTGTGTTTGCTTATACGATGCGGGATGTTTGATGTTAGCTATGTTTTTGGTGCACGTGGGTTAAGGGCAACCAGGCGGGTACGATGATAATGTCAGGAGTATTGTGTATGATGTAGATTGTTGTGTAGATGCTTGTACGTGTACGTATTAGTGTTAGTGTAATAGTTGTGACTTTGTTGCTTGTTGTTTGTTTACTATGGCACTTTAATTATAACCGTTGTAATATGTAAGTGAAACTTTGCGTGTATAGTATGATTTTACTTTGGGACAGTACCATGCAATGGAGGTTGTTCGTTGGTGTGTAGTTGGTTCTGGGGTTTATTTTGTTTGCTGCGGTTGTGGTGGTTATGGTTGTTTAATTAATGCTTTTTAACTTTGTGATTGTTTGGGTACTAGGGTGACTGATTGTGGCAGGGTGTTGCTGTGGGTGTTTTGGTGCTTGTTTGCTTCGGTTTGCGTTGACTGATTATGACACTACTCGTTTGCGGTATATGGTTTACTTATGACTTGTGTCATACACTCTGTGTTACCGGTGGGTATTCTTGCGTAGTCTTACTCGGTTGGGTAGGATCCAGCATTTGATGGTTTGGAATAATTAATTATACTTGTAATATGGCTACGTATATTGTTGTTTATGTGTTTTACGATTCATTTAGTACCGACAGACTTTCATACAGGGTTAAGTGTTGAGGCTGGGATTGAATACGTGTTTGTGGGGCAGGCGCGTAAGTTGTAGTTATGTAGCTTGCAGGACGGTTTGCAAGGTGCTACAACCTTGGATTGCTTTGGGTTTCTGGGTTAGCACTGTCGTTGTTTGCGTTTTGTTAGCTGTTTTGTGTTTTACGTATCGTGTGTGTTTGCCGAGTGAATTTTGCAGATTGTAATGCTTAACTACGTTTGTTGCCTCAAGACGGCTGCACAGTTTGGTAGTGTGGTATTTCTTTTACTGCGGGTTTGGGTGTGGTTGGAATTGTGTAGTTTAGTGTAAGTTGTGATTGGCTTTTAGTTTATTTTGTAGGTGCATTCTAATTCTGTAAGAATGGTTTATGGTTTGCTTACGTTGGCGCGGACCGGATGCAACTTGTGATTTCTTTACTTTGAGGTTTTATTGTTGTGGCCTTGCTTTGGTGCAATGCTTTGCAATTGTGAACTATTTTAGGGAGCGTGTTTTATGATAATTTAAAGCTTAATTTGTAGTGACTGTGAGTATAACCCTTTGTAGTGCGATTTGTGTTTTACCTGCTTTGTGGATTACATGTTGCTCTTTATGATGCTGCGTACTTTTACTTTGTGCGTTGTGTGGTTGTGTGTTTCGTAGGTTGTGCGTTGATAGTAGTTAGCTTGTGCGCTTTGTTTTGGGATTTGTGTTCTGTGATATTTCGAGGTGTATTTAGTTTTGTGAATTTAATGCGTTTTGTGTGTTTATGTCACTATGTGCTGACGTGGACGGGTGAGCGACAATTGATGGTTACTTGTATGATGTGATGTTGAGGGAGTGTGTATACTTGCGGGTGAAATAGTTTTAGATTGTGGTTTGCTTGGTGAACCTGTTGTGGACTAAGTCTTTAGCTGGGTGAGTTGTTGAGTTCACGCTGGGGCGTTACTTTCGGGTTGATGACTGCTGGGGTATGCACTTGTGTACGGCAATTAGGAGTTTGTTTTGTTTTTGATATGTGAGGCTCTGTGCTAAACCTTAGTGTTGACTGCTGACGCGCGTTCTTTGTGGCTTGATTTGGTGTTGGCTAGATTTACTTGCTTATGAACGTGGTTGCCTGGTTGAGTACGACTTGGGTATTTGTCAGCTTACGTGTCTTCGGACATGTATGATTGTTCACCGTTATAGCTGCAGCCGGCGCCTGCTGGGAGGTTTGTTTCGTGCTGGATTGTGTGAATGGTATTCAGCGGGCACTGTAACGGTTAGTTTGGGCTTTAAATTTGGTTGTCATGAGCCACTAGTTTCGCTTTGAGTTTGCTAGTGTTTAGTGTGTGCGACAGTGGGTGTTTACTTTGGGTGCGTTTGTTTGACGGGTTTTTGTTGCACTACACTTGCTGGGCAAGTTGCGTGTGGTTAACCTTGTGGGGGTGGTTTTATGGGTATTTTTATACTGCAGAATTGCCGCAGGTGCTTACGACTGGGGAGGTTGGTATAATACAGCTGGCAATTACTGCAATAGTGTGCTTTGGGCCGTGAGTTGGTTGTTTTTGTGAACTTCGGATTGATAGTTGGTTTAGTGTACATAGGGTTTCCTAGGGTTGGTTTGCGATGGGTGTGACTGTGAATGTAGCGATTGGTGGTTGTATCTAACGGTTAGGGTGATTTGTTCTTAGTTTTGCCTTGCGCTGGCACGATTTGCTGCTGTTTGGTTTTAAGTTATGTATAATAGCTGTGGGCAGTAGCTTTGCACACATTTGGGGCCTTGTGCGCTATGTTGACTTGCGCTTGCTAGGGTTTTTGGGTGGTTGTCTGCGTGCAGGTTTGCTTAGGTGTTTGTTTGTATGTGATGGTGGCCTGCCGCAGGCAACTTGGTTTGTGGAGGGTTGATATAATATAATATGATTGGGTTTTGTTGCGTTATTGGTTTTGAATGCAAGTTGTGGGATTAAGGCTACACGAGGTTTCGATTGCGAGAGGCTTAGTGTGTAGGGTGTTTCTTGGTGTGGGATTCCGCGAGCGTTGTTTCGGATGGTTTACTTGGGCTACTTCCGGCAGGGGGTGATTTTATTCATAATTTTGGCTTGTATCAGCACAATTTATGACAGGCTTCAGGTGAGTGCCATGGATTCTGGCTACGGGGTGTTGTGCCACTGTACGTCAGTGGGCGACTGTGTGGTGTGGTGTGTTATGCTTGCTATGCTTTTGGGTATCTAGATTGCGTGTTGGGCGTGTTTAGGGATTTGTTGGCACACTGCTGATCTGCCACGGGAAAGTTGGTCTGTGGAGGGTTGATATAATATAACGGGTATTTGCTACAGTAGTGCACTTCGGGTGCATATTGCGGGTTGTGCCTGTGTGGGTTCCTGGATTGTAGGTGGGTGTTAGCGTGCATGTGGCTTCCTGGTGCTGAATTGCGAGGGGGGGTCTACGGGTGCGACGATTGGTGGTTATACCAGTTACCTGGTGATTTTGGCCTTAATTTGACTTGTATCAGCTCTATTTATGGATGCTTCAGTTTACACCATGGATTAAACATGTGTGGCAATTCGCCCTTGTAGTGGTTGAGTTTCAGGTGGGGTGGGTTAATGCTTGCTGGGTTTTAGCACCTAGCGTGCCTGGCGGGCGTGTTTAGGTTTGTTTTGTGAATATTGCTGACCTGCCACGGGAAACTCGGCTCTTGGAGGGTTGATATAATATAGCTTGTATTTTGTGTGCTGTTAGTTTTGGAGTAGTTGTAGCTACGAGCGATTTTAGATTTGAAAGGGTTTTAGTTTGCGTGTAGGTGCTGTTGGTGTTTGGTTTCGTGGTGGGGTGTTTTCTGGTGCATGCCGCAGTGGTGGGGTGACTTTAGGTTTTTGACTTGTATCAGTGGGGTTGATGTTGGGTTTGACTGTGGGGGTCCTGGACGGGGTTCTGTCTTTTCCTTAATTGTTAGTTGTGTGTCTTGGGTTTGGGCTGCTGGGCAGGTGTTGCTTAACCTTCCTATAAGGGTTGTTTTGGGTGTGTTGCCGATTTTCCATGGGATTAGTCCTTGAAATCTCACTATAATTAAAGCACTGGGTACTGTGTGGATTCGTGAGATGCAGTGTTCGGTTTGTTTGTGGGGATTGTCGTTTTAGAGTGCATTAGAATGCTTTATAGGAGTATGCTGACGTTGTAGGTTGCAGTTATGGATGGCATGTGGTTTGTGGGAGGACAGTGATGGATGCATAAGGAGTTTGATTATTTACTATGATTTTTTGTGGGTTGGTGAGCAGCTTGATTCTTGCGGTTTGGTGAAGTGTAACTAGGGGTTGGGTGACCATATGCAGGTATTGGATGGGTTGGACGTGCTGTGTTGTGTGTTTCTTAGTTGGGTGTTTTGTTGTATGGATGATACTGTTGCTTGGTTTTGCATGTTTGGGCTGGTTGGATTATTGTGTCATCTTGCACTGTTTGGGTGAACTTGTAATACGCAGACTTTTGGGTGAGTAATGGTTGCCACGGACTGGGTCTTTGAGTGATGGGCAGGTTGCACAGCGACTTGTGTTTGCGTGGTAGGAGTTTGGCTTTGGGGTGTGCTGCAGATGTTACTTTGTTGGTGTGATGGATTTACTGGTGTGAGGTTGCCTTGAGAGGTTGATTGTTTGAGGTGTTGGGTGCGATTTGCTTTTGCACTTGTAGGTGTTAATTGTGAGTGTATCAATCTTCCTGATTGTGTTGCTTCAAGATTGTAGGTTAGGTAGATTACCTGGCATAGAATTGTAGGGTTTGACAGGTCTATGTGGTTGATCTGTTGAAAGTTTGGGTTTTCTTTATGGGTTTGCTATTTGCTTAACGCTGTGGACACTTGCCGTGTGTTTGTGTTGGTTGTATTGCTTGCACTGTGTACATGTGGGTTCGGTAGCTTGGTCAGTATAGAACTGCAAGGAATGCTGGTTGGCAGGTGATTGCGGCGGGGATTATTGCTTTATGGGCACTTGGTTGATATGGGTGGGTATGCATGTGGGCGTTGTAGTGTTT